>JAOXYD010048236.1:0-27130 GCA_028565735.1 Pinacopodium congolense | reverse complement strand
ATTGTTGTAAAGGTTCCTCTTGGCCTTTAACCAAGATTGTTGTTAGTGAATTTCCAACAAGTAGTTGGAGAGAGGACCTAGTCTATCTTTGTGGTAGGCGAATCTCTATAAATCTTGGTGTTCTTCTCTTCCCCCATCTCTTTTATATTTATGCATTTGTATTTGCTTAAGTATTGATTGAATTTGCTTAATATTGATATAAAATTTGGCATTCCATTTTGGTTTAATATTGGTTAGAGATTGCATAGATTTTAAAATTGGCCTAAGGTGTTTAAAGTATTTTAATTTCTCAAGAAAGTTTTAAAGACCCAATTCACCCCCTATTGGGTTCTAATGGGCTAATAGAAAGGCTTATGGAGATGAGGGTGGAGCTGGAGTAGAGGATGACGCCTAAGAGTTAAGCTTGTAAAAGTACTAGTTAATCTTACGGGTGAGGGACTGTTTCTTTTGGGAGACCTTCTTGACTTTGGAGTCGAGGCTCTCCACCTTACTATATAAATGATTGTTAGATTTCAATGTCTCCATAAGTAATTAATTGTTGGCTTGCATGACATGAAGGATCTGTTGCCAAGCTTCAGCTTTCAGAGGGGAAGCGGAATGATCAGGGTTATCTTCTAGTGGGATTTTAGAGGTAGGAGATTGTTGTGATGTTATCCTGTAGTTCCAGTAAAAGAAATAAATTCTAGACAAGGAATGTTGTTCTATGATCTCTGATCTACGTAACATGTCAAGATAAAAAAATTCAGGGGTTGTACCATATACATCGGAAAGGTTAGCATGATAATGTTAAGCAACAACACTTACAATGTAACCTATGCTAAAATAACTACTGTATTTCATCAGGACATTGACAATGGACCTAAATATTCTATATGATGTATTAATGGGCTGCTAATGGTCCATGCACCATAGAAATAAGAGTTCACATGTAGAACATTTATTACTCTCCAATTTATTAAAAACCATGGAACACATGAATTTATGTAAGAGCAAACGTGCATGGTTTTTAACGAATAAGTTCGGGGCATTCTTAGAATCAAATTTCTTCTCACTTGTGTGATATTGCCAATATAAATGTACATTAAAATCATAGTGATGGTCAATCAGGTCAGTGTTAGGAAGATAAAACATATATAGTATAACACTATAATCAAGTTTATATGCTTTGCCATTCAACTTAAACCAGAATAAATCCATATTTGCATCATCATTATACAAGGTGGAGAAAAATTGATAAATTAGCTGAGGATATGCAACATAATCACAGTGAATAAGTTTATCCTAACTAATATTTTTAACTAGTGATTCTACCTCTTTAACCAAACTTATGTGTTATAACACTCTAAATTCAATAAATTTAGAAGGTATAAGGTACCGGGATTTTAAGTGTAAAAGGCATTGACTTTTTATTGTAGTAAAAATGAGAAATCATGCATTGAAACTTATAGCTATATCGGTGGAATCTACCCTAAATGCAGGGGTCTTAATTGGTCTAGAGGTATAAAAGACTCCTTCTTTTATGGGGCCATGGGTGGAAGATCTGTAAAGAAAAAACAAAGACTATTATAGAGATGTAAGTAAAAGGCTTAAAGAAAATGAGAAGCTAAAGGTTAAAAATGGAAGCTTGGACTAAGAGTAAATGGAATCTGCTGAAGACTTGCACAAAAAACTAAGTAGAGATCAGAAACAAATGGAATTGAAAATGGAAAACTTAGACGGAGAAGCTCTTAAATAGGAGAGAGTGGGAAATTAGGGGAGGGGGGAACCTCCTTTACTTAATAACAGTTGATCCCCCCCTCCCCAGCTGCACGCTAATGCCTGTAACATGTGTGAGGGTTGTTTTAATTCTGAAATTTTTAACAAATTTTTTATTTTTTTCAATTTTCATAATTAAAGTGTAAACTAAAATAAAAGCCACCAGGCACGTGACCACCATGTCGCAAGCATGGGGTTTCTTTGGGCGCTGAACTTGCCCTGATGCAAATTTTCTTCACTCGGCTCCATCTTATATCATTGTTAAGCGTTAATGAATCGTCGATTCATCTAAAAATATAAGAGAAGAAAACTTTAGACTAAACAAAATCAATGGATTTAACAAATAATTCAAGCTAAACCTAAGGCAACTAAATGCAAAGAAACAAACCAAGGAAACATTCTATCTAAAAAAAAACACACAAACTAACACAAAAATTCTAAGTTAAGGTCACTAACTTGACCATGCCAAATTCAATCAAGAGTAAGTGAGTGAAAGGAAAGAAATGATCTCCCTTTCTTGTGAGAATGTCTCTAAAAAATATAGCTTGAACCTATACCCATTAATCTTGAATTCTTCACCCTTATCTTTCTTCAACTCAAAAGCTCCATGGCCAAACACTTGTATAACCTTGAAAGGGACACTCCATTTTGACTTGAGAGCTTTTCGAGGAATAACTAAAGTCTTAAGTTAAACAAAAGCACCAAGTCTCAATTCTTCAATTCCTTCTTCTTGATGTGAGCATCATGCCACTTATTTTTCCTCTCCTTGTATAACTTGGCATTTTCATATGCATCATACCTTAACTCCTTTACTTCATCAAGTTGTAACAATTTCTTCTCAACTGTTAGCTTCCAATCCATGTTCAACTTTCTAATTTCCCAATAGGCCCTATGCTCAAACTCCAATGGTAAATGACAAGCCTTGCCATACACATGTCGATATGGTGTCATACCCATAAGGGTTTTGAAAGTTGTCCAGTAAGCTTATAATGTGTCATCTAACTTCAAAGCCCAATCTTTTCTTGAAGTGCTCATCATCTTCTTTAAAATCTTCTTCAACTCTCTATTCAACACCTTTACTTGGTCACTTATTTGCAGATAGTACAGATTAGCCATTCTATGACAAAAATTTCATCTCTTTAAGAGAGTATCAAAGGGTTTGTTGCAAAAGTTAATCCCTCCATCACTTATGATAACTCTAGGCACTCCAAATCTTGTAAAGATCTTCTTGATGAACCGTTGAACCACGTTGCCATCATTAGTTGCAATAGTTATGACCTCAACCCACCTGGAAACATAATAAACTCTAATCAATATGTAAGTGTTACCTATGGAGAATGGGAATGGTTCCATGAAATCCAAGCCCCACACATCAAATATCTCCATCTCCATGATATTTAAAAGTTGCATCTCATCTCTCTTAGAAATATTGCCTACTCTTTCACACCTTTCACACTTCAATACAAAATCTCAAGCATCCTTTAATAAGTTAGGCCAATAGAATACACATTCCAAAATACGAGTAACCGTCTTATTAGCTCCATAATTTCTTGCATAAACTAAACTATGACATTGAGTCAAAACTTTAGGGACACACTTGTGAATCAAACTTTCAGCATATATTTTATATAACATAGTTTCATCATAAATATATTGAGAACACTGAAATAAGAAACACTTCCTTTATTGATGTGAGAGATTAAGGGGACAACCTAAGAGATAACTGGCAATATCCATAAACCAAGGAAGAAAAGGATTTTTGATCATTATTAAGGCTTCGCCAGGAAAGTGCTCTCCAATTTCCTCTTCTTCTTCATGAGCTACATCATTTATGCTCCTTTCTTGTCTTTAATCACAATGTTGAACTCTTAAAGTAGAAGCATCTATTGGATGAACTTAGCCTTAGCATCCTTCTTTGAAAAGAGATAGCGCAACGTTATATAACCTGTAAAAACAATAACTTGTGAGCCTAAATGATAAGAACAAAAATTTTCACATGAGAATACCATAGCAAGCAACTTCTTCTCCGTAGTGGAGTAATTCATTTGTGCCCCCATCAAGGTCTTTCTTGCATAGTTAATTACATGGGGCTTCTTCTCCTTCTGTTTTTAAGTACACAACCAATAACATGGTCACTCGCATCACACATGATCTTAAAGGGAAGTCACCGATCCTACGACATCCAAATAGGTGCTATTGTAAATGTCTTCTTTAAGCTATCAAAAGTAGCTAAACAATCATCAATAAACTCAAAAGGCACATCTTTAACTAACAAATGAATTCAAGGTCTAGCAATAAGAGAAAAATCCTTGATGAACCATCTGTAGAACCATGCATGACCAAGAAATGTTCATATTCCCTTGATGTTGGTGGGAGGTGGAAGCTTCTCAATCACTTTAGCTCAATCTAACTCAATCCCTTTACATGAGATCTTATAGACCTACACAACTCCCTCTTAGACCATGAAAAGACACTTCTCCCAATTCAAAACTAGATGAGACTCCTCACATCTTTGAATTACTCTATCCCAATTAAACAAGCAGTGATCAAAAGAGTCTCTAAAAATAGAAAAGTCATTCATAAATACATCCATGAAGTCCTCATTCATGTCCGCAAAGATGGCCATCATGCACCTTTGGAATGTGACGGTACATTGTATATATCAAGAGGCATCCACCAATAAAGTCACATAAGGAAAAGTGAAAGTGAGCTGCTCTTGATCCTTTAGGTATAAAAACACTTGATTTTACTTTGAATATCCGTAAAAAAAACAATAAAAAACATGGCCAGACACACTCTCAATCATTTGGTCTACAAAACATAAGGTTAAATGGTCTTTCTTCGTGGCTAAATTGAGCTTCCTATAGTCGATGCACGCTCTCCAACTTGTGATGGTCCTATTGGAATTCTTTTCACCTTTTTTCATTCTCCATCATCGTTATGCCTCCGTCCTTAGGCACACATTGTACCAGACTCATCCATTGACTATTGAAAAATGGGGCACATGATCCCCACTTCTAATAACTTCTCTACCCTCTTCTTAATAACCTCTTGTATGTTTGGATTTAATCTTCTCTATCTCTACCTTACTGTTTTACATCCTTCTTCCAAGTTAATCCAATACATCACCACATTGGGGTAATCCCTGTAATATAAAAAATTTACCAACCCATGGCTCTCATCCTCTTCTTAATAGTTTCTACCACTTTCTCTTCTTGCTCAAAATCCAATTGGTTGGAAATGATGATGGGTAGAGTTTGGTCTTTACCTAGAAATGTGTATCTCAGGTGGGAAGGTAACGGTTTTAGTTCTAAAGTATGTGACTTTACAATAGAGGGTGGTGAGGGTGAATTTGTTTTCTATAACTTCTCATGCTCAGCTTCCTTACACAATTTCTCTTTGCTTACACTCTCATCCTTGTGAACTTCAATAACTTCATTAACTTCCTCTTAAACTTCATTCACACACTCATCCACAACATCAATCTTTATACATTAATTACCATCCATTGACTTCTTCAAAGATTTAGTCATGTTAAATTTAACCCGCTCATCACCAATTCTCGAAACCAATTTTGCGTCATGCACATCAACTAATTCCCTACTGGTATTCATAAAAGGCTTACCCAAAATAAATGGATAATTCCTATCTTCTTCAAAAATCCAACATAAAAAAATAGTCTTGGTCAAAGGAAAGTACTTAGCCGAGAATGCTTGGGCTTGTTGCTCCCAAGTAGTCATATGCCCTTAATTGAGAGAGTTATACCATGCCTTTGCTCAATCCCTCAAGGTAAAGGGAAAATTTTTTAATCTTAATAGTATCATCAAGCATCCCATTAAACTTGAAGGTGTCATAGATCTTCAAAAATTTAGCAAGATGGGCATTAGGATCTTCATTAGACATCCCATAAAACTACAAACTACTTTGAAGTATGTTGAGGAATGCCTGCTTGGTTTTAAAGTTATTGGTTTGAATCATAGGCCTTGCAACTTCTTGAGGATTGAAATATTGCTTCATGAAATCCATCAATGTCCTCTCAGCTCCTCCTTGCTATCCTTCTTCTGCCATATTTCTTTGTAGATTTTCTTGGAGCTTAGCTTTTCTTAGTTTCCTCTCTTGTCGATTAATGTCAGAAAAGTCTTAACCAATCACTTCGTTAGACCTTCTAGTGTTCTTTGTGTTCATACACTTGCAAATACATGATAAAAGAATAAAAAACTCTTAATTCAAAGTAACCCAAACTAAACAAGATGTAAAGCAAATAATTCCCGTTCAACAGTGCCAAAAACTTATTGATTACAAAACTAAAACTCGTTTTATGCTAAAAACTAAAAACATATGGGTCTTTACTTATAGTAGAAAGTGTAGTTCCATAGAGATTGTATCTAGATGCCCTATCAATTTGGATTACACTTTGTTTAAGAAACTGATTCAAGCGAGTTTAAAAAGATAAGTAAAATGAAAAAAAAATTGTAAAGGTACAAGCAAGCAAAGCAACCAATGACAAAACTATAAACTAAAACTTAGAGAAATCAAGATTAAAGAATAGGACTTTTCATTATCTTTATTTGTTTCCTTCTGATTTAATTTATTTAATCTCTACTTGGCCTAAGCTCTCCTAATATTTAAGCTACCCTCTCTCAAGGTGTAACTAAATGTCAGTAGTTAAATAAATCAGGATTAACATTGGGATCTCTCGATATGGAAATCCTTTCTTAAAAATTCAACTAGATGTAAAGAAATCCTAAAGGCAGTATATTAATCTATTGAAATCTCTTTCTAATAAATCAATGCACTTATTATCTATAGGTCTATTAAATGCCAACTCTCATTGTACTTTTAATATAGATTTCCAAGCTCACTCTCTCGATTTGTTGCAAGGTTTAAGCTCAATACATACACAAACATTTATAACGTCAAATCAACAACTACAGTTCACAAATAGTTCAAATAACAAATCCTAAAACCAGTTTAGCCACTCATAATATAAACAAGTTCTATAATATTCATAATTTCTATCAAACAGAACATGGACAAAAGGATAAAATAAACAAATCCAGTACTATGTTTCCCTTACTTCTTCTTTCCAATAGAAAATCTAAAATATGAACACTGCTTAAGATGATGACTCTTAAGTTGTAGAAATATGGAGATATTCTTTTCTCTTTGACGGCTCAGTCTTTTCAAAAATATATTCCCCTTCTGTCTAGGTTTTTGTGCCCTTTTTATATGTCTTGAGTTGCCACTTATCCATTTGATGTTAGCCACGGACGTGGTTTTAGGTCATATACATGGCCAAGATTTTTGTGCCACAGGTGTGGGACTTAAGATGAAGGGCCATATCTATGGCTTGGTGCCATAAGTGTGGGGAGGAAGGGTTTGCAATGGTTGTGGCACCAAGCCATAGGTCTGGGAGGGAAAACTAATCCGGGTCACGCCTAAAACTTGATGCCACAAGTGGGGGGAGGGGGCTGGAATGGGTGTGCCACGGTTGTGGCACCATACCACAGGCGTGGGGGCTCTTTTGGAGCTCCCCCTGCTCCATTTTCTACTACTTCTTTCATTAAAACAACACATTAAGAAGAAACAATTCTAACACAAAATTAATAATTAAATATATAAAACATGAAACATAATTAAGAACACTAAAAAGATTTATAATTACTTATAATCACGTCAAAAACTAAACAAAACACATGCTAAACATTTATAAAAACAAAGACTAAAAAACAATTATCAATGCCTTACAAACTACAAGATCCATGGAGTTTTACTATACCTTATGTTGTTGATAATTTTGAGTTTTGTAAATGTTCATGTGATTTAAGTGTGAGCATTAACTTGATGCGTTTGTCCATTTTCAGGAAATTAAAGTTAGGAGATGTTAAACCATCATCAATGCTTATCTAACTCGCGGATTAATACGTCAAGAGGCCTCATAGAGTAGTGAAAGATGTTTTGGTAAAGGCTGATAAATTCATTATTCCAGTTGACTTTATTGTGTTGGATTTTGACAAGGCAAAGAATTGCCCCTTCATCTTAGGAAGGGCTTTTATGAATACAGGTAGGGCCTTAGTTGATGTACATGAAAGAAAATTGGTGTTAAGGATTAGAGATGAAAACTGGAGTTAAATATGAGTAAGTCCTTTAATAAACCAGTAGAAGGTAAAACTTGCATGAAGATTGATATTGTTGATGAATTTGTGAAAGAAGTAAAAGTGTAAGTGAATGATGTGTTAGATGTGTAAGAAGAGGAAAGAGTGACCCAAGAGGAGTTAAGTAATGGGAGTGAGCATGAGAAATTAGAGAGAACTAAAGCTCCTACGTAACTGTCCATAGTGATACCGCCTATGTTAGACTTGAAACCCTTACATTCCCACCTTAGATATGCTTTCTAAGGATTACACTTTACAAATTTTTATCTCAAATGGACACTTTACAAATTATTATCTCAAATCAACATAACTTAGAGTAAGAAGAAAGGGTGGTTAGTATAATAAAGAATAAAATGAGGGTTGTGGGCTGGCAGATTTTTAATATAAGAGGTATTAGCCTAAATGTGATTATTTATAGAATTAACCTTAAAGAAGGATGCAAGAAAGTGAGAGATGCCAAAGGAGATTGAATCGAATATGCACGAGGTTATGAAGCTCTTAGATTTAGAGATTATATATCGTATTTTGGATAGTGAGTAGGTGAGTCCACTTCAATGTGTGCCTAAGAAGGGAGGCCTGATAGTTATAAAAAATGAACAAGGTGAAAAATTTTCAACTAGGATCATCACCGATTGAAAGGTTTGCATAGATTATAAGAAACTGAATTTGACCACCAAGAAGGACAATTCTCTTTGACCTTTTGTGGACCAAATGATTGAGTGAGTAGCAAGGAATGCTTTCTATTGTTTTTTTTAATGGGTATTCTAAAAGATCAAGAGGGGACCATCTTTACATGTCCTTGTAAGACCTTTTCATATCAGAGGATGCCTTTTAGTCTTTGTAATACACTAGCCACTTTCTAAAGATGTATGATGGTTATCTTAACAAACATGAACAAAGACATTATGGAGTTACTTATTGATGACTTTTTTTCTTTTGAAGATTCCCTTGACCATTTTTTTTTAATTTTGACAGATTTCTCCAAAGATGTAAAGAATCTCACATAGTTTTGAATTGGGAGAACTGTCTCTTTATGGTGCAAGAAGGAGTTGTCTTGGGTCATAAAATTTCACATGAGAGGCTTGAAGTGGATCGAACCAAAACTAAAGTCATTGACAAACTTCCACCTCTTATAAATGTGAAAGGCATTCAAGCATTCCCAGGCATGCTAAGTTCTACAGATGATTTATCAAGGATTTTTCTATCATTACTAAGCCCTTGACTAATCTAGTGATTAAGGACGTGCATTTTAATTTTTATGCTAATTTTTTATAATTCTTTTAGCAAGTTAAAGAAAGCACTAACTTTGGCACCTATATTAGCTCCATTAGGTTGGTCATTGCCTTTTGGAATCATGTGTGATGCTAGTCATAATGCCATGGGGTGTGTACTTGGCTAATGGAAGGAGAAGAAGCTTCCTACCATAGATTATGCAAGCAAGAACTTAGCGGTGGCACAACTAAATTACACCACAAATGAAAAGGAATTACTTGCATTGGTAATTGCTTGTGAAAACTTTCATTCTTATCTTTTAAGGTCAAGGTTTATTATTTTTATAGATCATGAAAACTTTAGACACCTTTTTGCCAGAAGGAGGCCAAGCCACAACTAATCTGATGAGTACTCCTACTCCAAGAATTTGATATTAAGATCGAGGACAACAAAGGAGTGGAAATCTTGGTAGCCAATCATTTGTCAAAACTTTAAAGAGGAAAATGCCAAGAAGATACGAAAATCAAGGAGACTTTTCCAAATGAGGTTTTAATAATGGTAAAAAATCCTTTCCACCCGTGGTTTGTAGACCTTACTAATTATATTTCATGTGGAATCCTTCCCTCTATTTTATGTTATCAATAATAAAAGCAGTTCATATTTTAATGTACTCATTATATTTGGGATGAACTTATATTATAGAAGATTTGTGCTAATGGGTTGATTTACAGGTGTATTCCCCAAGAGGAGAAACCAGAGATATGAACCCAATGCCAATAGTTCATCTTATGCCAGGCATTATGGAGAAAAAAAGGTAGTGGTTTAAGTACTCAAATGCAATTTGCATTGGTTGAGATTATTCAAGAATCCCATAATGTTTGTCTCATATTGAGATAGATGTCAAAGAGTGGGGAATATCTCCAAAATGGGTGAGATGCCACTTTTCAACATAATGGAGGTTGAAGTGTTTGATGTTTGGGGGCTATAATTCATGAGACCTTTCCCATTTTCATGAGGTAACTCTTATATCTTACTGTGTGTTGATTATATCTCTACGTGAGTTGAAGTTGTAGCTACTTCTAAGAATGATGGTAAGGTCATCCAACAGCTCATTGGGAAGATATTTAATTAGTTTTGAGTACTTAGAGCAGTTATAACTGATGGGGGGAGCTCATTTATGTATCCAACCTTTTAACACATCTTTAAAGAGATACGGAGTTTTCCATAGTGTAGTAACACCCTAACACCCTCAAATAAGAAACCAAGTTAAAGTGGTAAATTGAGAGTTAAAAAGGATCTTAGAAAAGGTGGTTAGAAATTCATGGAATGATTGGGCACTTAAGTTGGATGATGCATTGTAGACATACAAGACCACTTTCAAGACTCCTATATATATGACCCCTTACTAGTTTGTTTATGGTAAAGTGTGTAATCTACCTTTGAAGTTAACAAAAAACATATTAGGCCATTAATAATCTTAATTTTGATTAGAAGTTGGTCATTTAAAAATTATTGTTACAATTTGGTGAGTTAGAGGAATTAAGATTTCATGTTTATGAGAATTCGAAGTTGTCTAAAGAAAGGGTAAAGAAATGGCATGATGCACATATCAAGAAGGAGGAATTTCAAGTTGGGGATTTAATGCTACTCTTCAATTCAAGATTTCGATTGTTTCTGGGAAAATTGAACTCAAGATGGAGGGGCTCGTTTAAGGTTGTTCAAGTCTTTGACCATGGAGCTTTAGAATTAGGAAATGACAAGAAAGAATCATTAAAGGTCAATGGCCGGGAATACAAGCATTACTTCGGAGACACAGTATCTCATGGAAGGGAAGTTATCTCTTTTCTTTCACTAACTCATTTGTGACAATATTTAGGGATGGTCAAGCTAACGACTTTAAATTAGCATGTGTTTTAGCAAGTTTATATTGAATTATTTGTTTTTATTAAGTTGCTAGTGTTTGTTTTATTTTACTGTTTTATTTTTATTTAGTTTTAATTTTCATTCCCTTTAATTTTTAAATGATCTGATGATTAATCGAGAATTTAATGTTTAATTGTGACTTAGGATGATTATAACAGGGAGAAGAGTTATACCAGAACAAAAAAGGAACCCTGGTTGACATAAAAATAAGAGGAAGAAGAGTTGCTTAATGAAATAAAAATGATTTGGGGGAGAAATTAAAATTTTGTGTTAAAAATTTTTAAAAAAATTTAAAATTTGAGAAATGAATAAAAATAGACCCCATGCACGTGGGCTGGCACTGCGTGCATTAGGGGGTCTTCACTTTATATCTAAGGGGTTGTTAGCCCGCCTCGCCCCCTTCGTTTCTCACTTTCCTATTACATTTTTTTCAACTTCTCTCTCTAAAATTTTCTCTTCTCTCTCATTTTCAACTCTAAATCTCCCCCTTTCTCTGCCTAAATTTATGTGAATCCTTATAGCATTTAATCAAATTCTTCCTACTTTTTATTAATCTTAAATGTTTTTCCAATAACTTTTTACTTTCCTTATTATTATTTTTAGTTTAGTTATCAAAACTTCTTATTTTCCTGTAGGTGTTCTCCCCTCATGGCACCAAAGAAAAAGGAGCCTTCCATATCACAAGCACAACTAGAGGAACTTGTAGTTGTTGCAGGCATGATTGATTTGTCCATTCTCTTTAATGCTGCATTCCCCATTTTCCATTTAGAAGAAGGTGAGTGATTTTTTCAATTAAGATTTGAAGGACTAGCATCCTCTAGATTTCTCAACTTTGAAGTGTTAGCCAACATAGGCTTGTCAGAGAAAGTAGAATTGTTAGCTGAAAATATTGGTTGGGAAAATTTTCTACATTATGCTTATACTGCATATCCTAGTTTGCTTCTCAAATTTTTCTTTACCCTTTACTATGATGATGCAAACCTAGATTTGTTTTAGTTCAAGCTCAATGGAAAAGCCTATAAATTAAATTATCATGTTATGTGTGACTGATTTGATCTTCCTAACACTACATTGCTTGACCATCATCCTAATTTTATTATACATTCTTATTGGAATCATTTTATAGGTAAACCAAAATTTAATTTTAGGAATGCTCCAAATCTATTAATTAAAAGCCATGACCATTTGCTATTACATAAGTTTATGTCTTTAGTGGTTTTCAATAAAATTGAGAGCAGTAAATGTTCTATGTAAGAACTTTTCTTCCTATGGTGCATGGACAATAAGCAGGCAATTAATACATCATATAGATTGTTTAAGTCTATTGTTAATGCTTAAAAGAAAATAGGTAGTGGTTTTGGCATAAGTTATATCGTCATTACTCGTGCTTTATATTATCATGTTGATGTCAAAGATCTACCTACTTCAACCCCTAATTATTTTGATCAAGAAAGCTTATGTAGATCAGAGATCATGAAGCATCATTCTATGATTCTCAAAGATCCCCTGTCTTCAAATGATTTTTTTCATAAGAGAAACAAGGCATAACCACTTGAGCCATCTACCTCCGATGTTGAACCTCATGATGACATCAATCCTTTTACTTCATCTCAGGAAGTTGAAGGTTAGAAACAAGTTATACAAGCCATTTAAGCCAACAATCAACTACTATTGGATACCATTGAATCCAACAAGCACCTAGAAATATTTTTGGTAGCAGGACATCGATGCGTCATCCTCTACTCCAGCCCCACCCACATCCCCATAAGTGTTTATGACCCTTTTTACTTTTTCTGTGTTATTTTTGTTGTATTGTTTTATGTTGGCTTTTTTTTTCTATTTATATGTTTCTTTTTGTTATACTTTTTCTTCACAATGAGGACAATGTGATGTCTGAGTGTGGGGAGGTCGCATTTGCATTATTCGTAGTTTTTACAATTTTCATGGCATTTTCATTTTATTACTTTCATTTTGCATGGCATGTCATATATGATGCATGCTTTTGGCATGTTAGAAAAAATTTTTACACTTAAGTTTTTGTGATGTGTGTGTTATACCACGAAATATTATCATTGTACTTATAATGAGATTGAGTGGTGTGCTTGAATTTTAATTAGGCTACTTGAATAGAAAGTGAACCATGCTGATTGATTAAAGTAGAAGGTGAACCATGTTGATTGCCTTGTACTTGGAACTAGGAATGAAGAAATGAACTAGAAGAAGATGGAGGAAGAGTAACAAGAAGTGTCACTCATGTAGCCTAGTGCCACATGCACGGGAAGATTGAGGCAGAGCACTAAGAGGTGCCATGCACATGGCATGAGGCCACGTGCATGGGATCACACACATTGCACTAGGCGACGTGAGTGGCACTTCATGATCATTTCACAAATGTGGCACCAAGCCATATGCATGGCACCCCTAGGCTTCCACTCCACATCTTGCCCACATCTAGCCACATCCAGCAAGTTTTGGCAAGAGATTGGCCACACACATGGCCAACATAAATTGATAGACAACACTTCATTACTCGGGATATAGAAAAAGGCACAAACAAAACTTAGAGAAAGGGGATCAGAGGAATAAAAATAAGAACCAGAAATCGTCATCGAATAGGACCTTACTTTGAGCCAAGGAAGAGAATCCAAAGCTTAGAGAGCACATAATCATAGTTAAAATCATAGAAGTTCTAAAGATTTTCATATTTTCCAATCCAAAGAATAAAAAATATCTTGTTCTTTTTGTTATTTCTCTTGAATATGTTTTGTTTTATGGAAAAGAGGTTTGTTTGTGATCTTATTGATGTTATGAGTGGCTAAATTCATTTTAGGAATTGTTGTTTGAACTATTTTTGTACTCATGTTGTTGATTCAATGGAATAGATGTTTATGTTATTTATTGAGCTTAAACTTAGCAACGAATCGAGAGAGTGAGCTTTGTAATTTATGTTAAATGTACGACAAGAGTTTTCAATTAATAGACCTATAGATAACAAGTGCATTGATTTATTAGAAAGAGATTTCAATAGATTAATAAACTACCTATAAGATCACTTCATGCCTAGTTCTCTTTGTCTAGGATGATGTGAAGATTGAGATATCACAACGTTAATCCTAATTAATTTAACTAGGATGATGTTGAAGATTGAGAGATCATAAAGTTAATCCTATTTAATTTATCTAGTGAAAAATTAGTTTCACTTTGAGAGAGGGTAGGTATAATATTAGAAAATCTTAGGCCAAGTATAAATTGAATCAATTTGACAAGAGCAAACAAATAAGGATAACAATAATTCATAATCTTCAATCTTTATTTTTCTAAGTTCCAGTTTACTATTTTGATATATTGCATTAATACTTTTGTCTTTAGTTTATTTTTTCTAGTTTTATTTCTTGAATTGATTTAATCCTATTCTTTAAACAAAATATAAGTCAAATTAATAGGGTGACTAATTTCAATCCTTTTGGGATGATATCTACTTATACTATAAGTTTATGATCCGTTCACTTATGGTGTTAGCATAAAGCAAGTTAGTAGTTAGCTTAGCGACTAACATGAACTCAATAAAAAGTAGGTTTCATAGAATAGGGTAATGTATTCCATTGTTATTTGGAGATAGAGAGAATTTTAGGTTAATTTATCAAAGGAATATGAATTGCATAACTTGGAGAGAGTGTAATTTAACTTGTGAATATTACGATATAAGATAACCTAGATGATCCATTAAATCAAGGTTAATTATTGAATACAAATACATATGAGGAACATTAACTATATTGGTCTTAACATCAATATTCCTTGTTGATTCTTGTGAGCTTGTCTGTGGATATACCTTTAGTTATTTCATTTATTTTCATTAATCAACCAATTATTCAATCATATTTTCATTAGGATAGCTAGCAAGGATAGGAATTCTCTAGTAATCGCAAACCTCTTGATCAACAACTTAGACTCATAATAACTATACTACATTATATTAGGTGGACTTGCCTCATTACATGTTTTAGTATTATTGTTAGGACTCCTTGGTTTATATTTATTTAGAACTTAAGTACCCTTAGGATGCATCAGTAACTCTTTAGCCAAGACTTGTTATCCCTAGCCACCAAATCCAAGTTTATTATTGACCTTAAAGCCCCAACACAATCAAAATGAATGCAAAGGAACAATACATAAAACTAGAAGAAATTGAAGAAAAGAAAGGGAATGCTTATGAAAATAATAGCTCTTAGTTTAGGAATTTCTCTTAGCCACCCATTCTAAGCTCGTTTGAATTCCATGAGGCCCCTCCCTAATGTATCTGCTTATCTCTAACCCTTGGATATCAAAAAAATTGATTGAAAATGTGTAAAGATGGTGAATGGAGGTGATTGGAATAAGTGTAGCAAAATGTAACTAAACTAAACATCTAAGCTCTTTCAAAATGGCTTCATAATGTTCTTTATAGACCCTTGATGTCTCCCTAGTTATTAGAAACCCTAAATTGATGAGTTAGAGGATGAAGTTTAGTGATATGCTTCAAAGTCTTCTATCTCACTACAATCAAGGACCACAATGACGCTTGGTAAGTGAAACATAATGGAACTATTGGATAGAAATTTTGTGCTTTTGTCCTCTTTTTTGCACCACAAGGGCCATCAACTAGATTATAAGGACATCATTGTTTTGAGACCTTATGCTATTATCTTTTTTCAAATTCACAATGGTGGTATCTATAAGTATAAAACTGTTGTTGATGTGAAGCATTGGGCATTTGTTTTCCATTCAACATTACAACAGTGGTCTTTTAATATACTATAATGGTGCTATTATTGAGGTATGTTATACTTTTGAAAAATGGCTTTATCTTTCTTCTTTTTGTGATTTTTTTCCTCCTATGCACCATGTACCTAAACTTCAAAAAAAAGGTTATTAGGAATCTAAATAGTCAGATAATGAGTAAAATTAATTAACAAATACATCAATAAACATGTTTATTTTACACATTGTCATTGATTGACAAGTCTATCTTATTGGTGTATTGGTTGCTTTAAAATTCTTACACTAGTGGTCCTGTTAACACTGACTAGGTGATTAGTCATGTATAAAAACTTGTTCTAGTAACTATCAACTTCAAAATTCGTTTAAAAACCATTCCAATTGATTTCTTTCATTGTTTTTATTCAATTCAAATAAGTTACGGAACATTCCTATGGAATTTGTAAATATCAATAAGTGAAAATTGAGATTAAAAAAACATAAAATGTCTTGATTTGTTATCAATTGAGCATGTATTGTCAGCTTTTGTCTTCAAATCAGTTCTAAACCAGTCCATAAACATTCCACACTTGTTTATTTTTCATTAAAGACATCACACACATGTTTTAAAACATGTTTAAAGGATATGTCAATAACCAAAATGATTTAGTTGACTCAAACTTAAAATTTAACCTATTCAGTGAAAATTTATAACAACTTTAAAAGCATATGAGACGTAAAAAAGCAAGATTCAGCATTTAGATTATTTTAGCCTTAACCAAATCCTACAAACAAATTTAAACCACCTAACTAAAGGTATTGAAGCTTTAATAATGCTTGTCCTTCCATTTCTTCAAATTTGGTTTCCAAGTCTAAGCTTCACTTTGAATTAATCACCAATTATACCTATCATCTATCCTTACACCAAAACCTAAAATCGTTGTTAAGGAATCATGTATTATTATTATCACAACTAAGACTTGAACCTTCCCTAATTAAAAAATCTCCTTCTTTTTAATGATCACAAAAGATGTGATATTATGGAGCAAAAACACACATGAAGAATAATTAATATCAAGGCATATGGTTGAATACCAATTTCAAATGACACTCCTCCTATAGTTCCTACATTAAAACAAATTATACTTTCCCTAAATATATACATTGACACATTTTGGTGAATAACAAATAATGTGTATTTAAAACACAATTTGCATCAAATGCCCACATTATGCATCTTTAAACTTCAAAAGCACATATTATGTACATCTTGCATTAAAAATACATATTAACTCATATTATGCTTGTTATGCACATACTTAACATATTATGTCATTAAAAAAAAATTAACCTAAATGATTCAAAACTTAATTCCCTTTATATGAAACAACTAATATTTCATAAACTTCTCTCCATTTTTAACATCATAAAAAAGTTGTAATTGAGTTGAAAAGGATTCCAATTGTTAAAAAACCCAATTTTATATAGGTGATATCATCAAATTTGAATATGCATGCATAAGACACATGTTTCTAAAATAGATGAAAGTTGAAAGACACTCATAAACACAAATTAATGCTAAATAGCATGAATAAATACAATTCAAAGTTAAGAAGTCATGCAAAAACATATAAAATTGAAATAGGTTTACTATCAATCATGTGTAATTCTCTTTAAATCATGCAAAACATATGCTCATTCATTGGTTTAGTGGATATATTAGCTAATTATTGTTTTTTATCAATAAAATCCAACTCAATGTCACCATTTTACACATGATCTCTTATAAAATGATATCTGATCTTATTGTGCTTAGTCCTTGAATGTTAAATTAGGTTTTTATTTCAAAATATGGTACAAATGTTATCACACCTAATTAGGATCTTAGTAAACTCCATCCCATAATCTCTAAGTTGTTGCCTAGGCCAAAGCACTTGAGCACAATAACTACCAATGGCTATATGTTCTGCTTCAGTGGTTGATAAAGCTACTAAATTTTGTTTCTTACTAAAGCGTGTCACTGATGCATTTTCTAAGAATCGGCATGTGTTGAATTTTCTCTTCTTATCCAAAAGACTTTCGATAGAATCTGCAGTAGAATTGCTAACTAGATCTACATATGTATTCATAAGATATCATAATTCGAAGGATGAAGCACCACATAAATACCTCCAAAATTCTCTTAATGACTAAAAAATGGGACTATATGGGACTTGATTGGAACTTGGCACATTAACAAACACTAAACATCATAAAAGTCTATTTATAATAAAATATAATTTGTGATAAAATATAAAAAGCTACCTATCATCCCTCTATACAACTTAACATTTATATATTTTCATTCTTCATCTTTATTCAACTAAATAACTACACTCATAATAGTTCCTAATGGCTTTGATTACTTCATTTCAAACCTTTTAAGAAATTCCTTAGTATAGTTGGCTGGAATAATTAAAATGCCATCTTCTAATTGCTTAATTTACAAGCTAATAAATAAAGTAAGTTCTCTTATTGTACTCACCTCAAACTCTTTACTTATACACTTAGAAAATTCCTTATGAAACATCTCACTAGTAGCTCTAAAAATAATGTTATCAATACAGATTTGAATAATTAAGATATAATTCTTTTTTTTATATAAATATGGATGTATTTAGCTTGCCCTTAAAAAAATCATTTTGAAACGAAAATGCACCCAACCTCACATACCAAGCTTTAGGACCTTATTTAATCCATATAAATGTTTTTAAAGCTTGTAAATATGGTTTGGTGCCTCATGGTTCTAGAAAAAGGGTGGTTCCTTTGTATAAACGCCCTCTTAGATAAAACTATTTAGAAAAGTACCTTTATCATCCATTTAATATAACTTTCAACCTATGTATGATGCAAATGTTAAAAGCATCCTAGTAGCCTAGAATCTAGCTATGGGGGCAAAAGTCTCCTCATAATGTAAATCCCTTAGGAACCAATCTAGCCTTGTTGTTTACATCATTACCTAACTCATCAAACTTTTTTCTAAATACTCATTTAGTTCCAATAATTTATTGATCATTAGGCCTAGGTATTAATGTCTAAACCTTGTTTCACTTAAATTGGTTTAACTGCTAATTTATGGATAAAACCTAATGTCATTACTCAGAGTTTCATTTTGGTTTTGAGATCTACATAGGTGATAAAAGAAATTTAGGACAAGCCTCTAAGAGATGATCAAGTCACAACACCTTTTTTAACATCACTTAAAATTTAGTTTTGAGGGTTATCTTTCTTAAACCTCCACTCTCTATGTAAAATCTCATTCCTTTTACCACTCCATTGGCTCAATAATTAGTTAACTAGGTATATAGAGGTTATCTAGGTTCTCCTCATTTTCTCCTTCAAACCTAGTTTCTCCAAGTCCTTTGATAAGCCTATATGAACATCATCAACAATGTTTTTTCACATAAAAATGGTTTGATTCATAAAAAAAACAACAAGCATAGTTTATTTAATCATCATAATTCTCTTATTAAACACTTTATAAGCTCTACAAGTGAAAAAATAACCTACAAATATGCCCTCTTTCTTTTTTGCATCAAACATACCTAAGATGTATCTAGTGCTCAAAATAATCTTGAAATATATAACCATCGATTCCTTTTACCATTCCAAAGTTCATAAGCGGTCTTATCCATATATGGTCTTATATACTTTATTAGATACATGATATGCATAAGCTATAACTTCCATTAAAAAATTCTTAGGAAGATTATATCCATTCAACATCGTCCTTGCCATCTATAATAAGGTTCAATTTTTCCCCTTATAATTCCATTTTGTTGAGTGGTCTTACGAGTTGAAAACTTATGAAAATTTTCATTTTCCTTATAATAAGACTCAAACATCTCATTGTTAAATTCCCTACCATGATCACTTCTAATTGATGAAAACATGTAATCTTTCTTAAGTAAAAATGTTTTAGCAAATTTAACAAAAACTTTTAAACACTTATTCATATTAATAAGATACAAAACCCAAGTAAACATACTAGAATCATCAATAATCATATAAACATAAAAATTTTCCACCTATGATTAAATCAAAGACTAAGTTCGTATGTGTATATCTTTTCATATGCTTTGATTTTCTTGCTAGATCTTACTGATTTAGAGCTGTTGTGGTGTCCAGATTATCTTAAGGAGTTCAAGGCTTGTCCAGAAGGAATTCTTACATGTCTTCTAACTTCTATTTTATTTATTTAAGCTCATTTTTATAAATCTAGTCATATTATGTTGTTTAAAGTGTGTATCTTGCATGTTTTGATTCCAATGTGTGCCTAAATGTATCAGATGCTATAGGTTGATGTTTTGATGTTTTAGGAGAGTTTATATGCATGTTTACATGTCTGTATTTTTCTTATTAAAGATCTAAATGTACCAAATCTAAGCTAGCCACTTAAGATTAGGATTAAAGATAGTTTAAGCATGAGAAATCTACTTAAATTGTTTGAAAAGTCAACAAGCAACATAAATTAATCCTTGTATGACCAAACCTAGATTGATTGTGAAAGTTGGAGTTCTATACTTAATTTTCCAGAACTCACCTTCTTGATATTTATGCCCACTTACTTGATTTTAAAGTATAACCAAACTTTAAGCAATATTAAATGGAGAAAAAGAAAAGTCTTAACCATAGCTTTGTTTTGATTTCGTGAAGGAATTTAATCAGACATGAAATCTATTTTTAAACTCAAATAAATCATCAAACATCAAATTCGTAGCTCCTTTAAACATTTGGTAATTTTCAGAATTTTTCAGAAGCAATTAAAAATCGTTTTCAAAGTGTTTAAGCCGAAATATCCAATTTTTAGCCTTTTCCAATTTTCAATCAATTTCTTTAGATTTTCCTAAATAATTATAATCTAATCAACCTAGTAATTAAGAAACCTTTTTCCCCATGGGATCGACACTTAGAGTTTTAAATTTTACTCCACTTTATTACTTTTGCGATATGAACACTTGCCTCAAAAGTACGTTGGTTTTAAAGTAAAAATCATTTCGAACATCCATCAAATTTAAAGTCACCTAACCAACGCAACAAGTTTTTGGTGCCGTTGCCGGGGATGTTCCACCTTAATTTTAGGAAAATAGGTGTCAATTACTTTAGGACTTGTAAAAATTTGTTTTATAATTTTTCTAAATTTTTCTGTAATTCTTTGCTTGTTATTTTTCTTTGTGTGCCTTATTTGCTTTTTCCTTAGTTTACTTGCTTTTAATTGCTTTGTTTGTTTAATTTCTTTTATTTTATTTTATTTATTATTTATTTTGAAAGTGTATGCATACTTAGGGAAGCAATCTTAATCTAGTAAACGTCAATCTAGAGCTTGAATGCACATTAAGGAAGAAGAAGAAGAAGGAAACTCGTGCGACGTCATCCAATCCGCTAAACTTAGGAACATCGAGTGATACTGACACTGAACTTGATCCTGTCAAGATGAATCCTAAAGAACAAGTAGTTTTAGGACCTCACTTAGAAAATAGAGAACCTACCATGATGGACTTAGTTTTAGAGAACCGAGGTAGACCTGTGGCTAGCATTGTTAGACCTAAGGTCAAAGCAAACAACTTTGAAATCCCTCATAGCATAATTTCTATGGTTAGGTCATCACAATTTGGAGATTCAACCTTAGAAGATCCTAATGAACACTTGCAAAATTTTCTGGATATTTGTGATCTTTTAAAGAGCAATGAAGTCTCTGATGATGCAATTAGGCTTAGACTTTTCCCTCTATCACTTAGAGATAAGGAAAAAGTTTGGTTGTCTACTCTTCAGCCTTGTTCCAATACTACATGGGATGAACTAATCAAGTTGTTCCTAGCTAAATTCTTCCCACCTACTAAGATAGCTAAGATGAAAACTGAGATTAGCTCGTTTATGCAGTACAAGAATGAGAGGCCGTATGAGGCGTGGGAACAATTTAGGGAGATGCTTGCAAAGTATCCAAGTCATGGATTCAATACATGGTAACAAGTGGACATCTTCTACTCTGGATTGACTCCTTCAACTCGTAGCACCATTGATGCTGCAGCTGGAGGGAATTTAATGAAAAAGACTATGACCGATGCATACAACTTGATTAAGGATATGGAGAAAAATAGCTTTCAGTACCATTCTGAACGCCATTCAAGGAAGTCACATGGTGTTCATGCGATCAATGATATAGTAGCTTTTGCAGCTCAATTGGAATTACTGAACAAGAAGATAGATAATTTGATGACTGGTGCTAGTAGTTCTCATAGGAATGAATGTAAAAGCTGTGGTAGTACCTCCCGTTCATCTTTGGAGTGTCAAGAAGGAAGTACTTTTGCTAGAGAACCTGAACAAGCCCTATTTTTTAGACATTTTAATAGGCAAAGAGGAAATCCTTACTCAAACACTTACAATCATGGTTAGAGGAACCATCCAAATTTTTCATGGAGTAACACTCAGAACTACTTGCAACCACCTCAACCTCAACCATCTCAGCACAATCCTCAAAGACCACCTCCACCTGGCTTTAGAACCACTCAACCTCAACCTCAAAGAGAATCGCCTAATTTTGAAGAAACAGTGCTTAAGTATATCCAATCAAATGAGTCTTGCATGCAAAACCATGAAGCATTAATCAAGAACTTAGAGACTTAGGTTGAACAAATTGCTCAACTCTTGCAAGAAAGGCTACCCGGTAAGCTTCCAAGTACAACCGAAGCCAATCCTAGAGAGCATGCTAAGGCAATTACTCTTAGAAGTGGAAAGGAGGTTGAAAGTGAAAGGAAGAAAGCAGAAGAGAAGGGGAAGCAAATAATGTCAAAAAATGAGAAAGGTAAATCAAAAGAAGGGCATGACAGAAGAGAGAGAGAGTACTAGAAGAAGAAAGGAACGAAGATAAGGACGAAGAGGGTGAGAAAGAAGACAAGCCACCTACGCTATTTGCTGATCCAAATGTTTAACCATACAAGCCCAGGATTCCTTACCCTCAAAGGTTAAAGAGTACTCAATTAGATAAGCAATTTATGAAATTTTTGGAGATGTTTAAGAAGCTTCATATTAACATTCCATTTGTTGAAGCAATTGCCCAAATGCATTCATATGCGAAGTTCTTGAAGGAAATCTTCTCTAACAAGAGAAGGTTAGAGGAGTATGAGACAGTGATGCTAAATGAAGAATGTTCAGCTATCCTACTGAAAAAGTTACCTCCAAAGCTTAAGGACCCTGGTAGTTTTACCATTCCTTATACAATTGGTAGCTTGCAAATTGATAGGATTTTGATGGACTTAGGAGCAAGTATTAATTTCATACCCTTATCAATCTTTAAGAAGCTAGGATTAGAAAAATCAAAACCCACAACTGTCTCATTGTAGTTAGTTGATAGATCAGTGACATATTTAAGAGGGATCATTGAAGATGTGATAGTTAAGGTTGAAAAAGTCATATTCCCTGTTGATTTTCTTGTCTTGGATATGGAAGAAGATAGTACAGTGCCTATACTTTTAGGACGACCATTCATGGCTACTTCCAGGGCATTAATAGATGTACATGGTGGAAAGCTCATTCTCAGACTTCAAGATGAAGAGATTGAGTTTAATGTGTTTAGATTAATGAAGCATTCATCCACCCTTGATTCATGTAAGTTTATTGAAGTTCATTCTACTCCAAGTGATCCATTTAGTTACCTTTGCTCGAATGCATTGCAAAAGGCTTTAGTTGATTAGAATGTTGAGAAAGAAGAAGAAGAGGAAGTGAAGGAAGTAATAAAGGAGTTGGAAGTTGGAATGGAGTCCTCAAGTTGGATACAATCTAGAAGGTTTGAGCCTCTGGATAGGCCAATTCGAACACTGCCTAAACCATCAATTGAAGAGCCTCCAACTCTTGAACTCAAACCTCTCCCTTCCAATTTGAAGTATGCATTTTTAAGACCTCCATCTCAATTTCCTGTTATCATTTCTAACCATACATGTAAAACTACAATAAATATGTAAAACAAGAGGAGTCCATGTCATAAATAGTAAATTTCATACATAGTCAAAGAGATTCATAAAGAAAAATACATACATAAATCAAGAGGCAAAAAAATTCATCCTCTAAGAATCTGAGGGAGGTTGAAAAGGAATTCGAGAGAGTCTCTTAAAGCAAGGAGTTGTTCTCTCGAAGTAAGGTGGTGAGCTTGTCAAGATGACCCGTCAAGTGATCCGCTTTGTGATGAAATGTAGTAATGGTAGCCTCAACATCATAAGGAGTAGCAATAGGTGCTGAAGAAACTAGTGCAAAAGTAATGGCATCATCATCAAGGGGCTCAGATGTAGGCTGAGTTTTCGTAGACGGAACAGGCAGATCATCATCAGTAAGGGGAACTAAACGTTGTCACTGATGAGGTCTAGTCATGTGACCACTAACAGTTTGAAAACCCATGCACTTTAGAGAGTTATGATGAAAGAATGAATATGACTCAAAATCATCTTCCATGGGAGAGATGTGAAGGTGGTGAAAGATGAGACTTAGAAATGCAGGATAGGGAATTTGTTGTTCTCATTTCTTTCCTCGAGCAAAATTGATCATATTATGTAAGATGAAATCACCCAAACGGATGTTCTACCAAAAATCAAGGTAGACAGAAACTAAAGATAATCAAACCCTAGGTCATTGTAGTGACCACTAGTGAAAATAAAATTTCATTTAATAAAAAAATGACAAAATTTAGGAATGGAGCTCCAGGCTTGCACATCTTTTGGTTTTTCAGTAATACCTTCCTTACTAGGTAACTCAAATATAGTCTAAACTCTCTTGACTAATGAGATCAAACTTTGACATACAGTCATACTGTGTAAAGGAAGAAGGGATAGGAATGCCAATGATCTTGTTTATGGTGTCTCTAGATAGATGGATAGGGACATTCTCTAATTTAGATAAGATGATATACTCATCATTCTCCTTTACAGCTCTCGTTTTACAATAAAAAAGTTTTACAACTATGGGACAAGTTTTTAGATGAAAGGGTTAGGATAGGCTCCCACCCTTGATCAATTAAAAACTAAACTGGACCATTTTCCTTGAAAATGTCTAGGTGGGTAAGTAAATTAAACCGGTTTTCAAAGAGCTTCCTAGATATATAGTTTTGGTATTCATCAGAACTAGAATCTAGGTAACCACTAGATGGAGATATCCTACCCCTAGAGGTACTGCCACCTCAAGTCCTAACCATAATGTAAAAAATTAGGTAGAAGAAAGGTTTTAAAAAGATAGCAAACACCTAAAGAGGCTCTAGGAATAGATAAAGCACATGAATAGTTCTAACTGATAGAATTAATCACACAACCTGTAGATACAACTGACTAAGGATGACTAAATAGTTTTAAAAGAGTCAAGACTAAACAAGGTTCTATATGGTCATGCTATTCTTATGAGTAATAAATAGTTAAACAAGTTTGAATTTTACAATAATCAATTTATTTGAAAATTTTCTAAGAATTGAAAACAAATGTGGATACCAAGTTAAAAAATAAATTTATATGTCTACTAATCTCACAGTTACAAGAAGAAATTTTCTTTTCAAAACCTGAATTTGATTGAAAACTTATTTAACAAAAGACATCACTTATACTTGTGAAAATTTTAACTTCAGTTGTTTCTAAACATATTACGGAAAATATGAAATTTTTGCATTTTTAGGAAAAATCTTTATTTAACTGCCTCAAATAAATATTTAACTGAATTTTAAGCACTTTTAATTTTACTGAAAATTTTAGCAAAATTAATCAAAAATAGCTAAACCCTAAATTGTAAATCTAAAATTTGGAAATTTCAAAAATAGGTTAAATCAAATGCAATTGAGTGTATAAAAACTTTAAATGGGCATCTAATTGAAGTTTAAAAGGGTTAATTTTAGAAAGATCACAAAAAATATAAAGATATTTGAATAAACCATAATAACAGAAATTTGAGAATTGGGGAAAAATAAAATTGAGCATGTACAAATGCAATTGAATGTTCTACAAGCCTAATTATGCCTCTAATTGCAAGAAAACACAATTGATTCAGGCTAATTTCTCAATTTATTCAGAAATCTCAATCTCGAAACCCTAACTACCAAAATCAAGAAATCCATACTTAATTGATGCTAAGGAGTTGGGGGTTTTAGTTAAGGGAGTTACCAAGAGTAGTTTGGAGCCTTGGAGATCACCTAAGGCTTTCCAGAATTGGAGCAGAGAGGAGGAGGTGCATCTATGAAGGGAAATCCTTCCAAGTGAGAAGATGCAGCTGAAAAAGGGGAAGAGGGCTCGAGAGCTTAGGAGCTCGACAATAGCATTTTAGAGGCTTAACAAGGGAGAAGAAGCGTTAGAGAATCTCTGAGAACATCAATAATGGTGAAAGAACGATAGAAATAAGTGAGAGAAGAAGTCAGCAGAAAAAAGGAAGAAACGTCCGTTTTAGGATCGATCAATCGATTCATTTGACCGATATTTGGTTGACCGAACAATGGCATTCGGTCAATCGAAGGGTCATACAAGAGAAAATAAAAATCTCCAAACATACGTATACTAATTAATAACAACTCTATTACACATTTCTTAAAAGTTGGTAACCTTTAAACTTGGATTCATATCTTTATTTTTTCTTAGTTCAAGAATGATAGTCATCCTTTTTCATTCTTTGCAATATCTACAAAATAAATTTTAATAAACTTTTGGCACTCACATCATCTTGGGTACATAAGTGTTAATGTACCTTTCTCAACTATTCAATAAAACATTTATGTTCCTCAAGCAATCATAACAAAAAGTATTTTACATGACCATATCTTTTACAATAAGAACAAAATAAAGGAGTGAATGATATATATATCTTCTTTGGATTATAATAGAACCTTTGCGAAGATTTTTGCCATGGTTGAATGAAGGTTCTAGTATTGTTGAATTTTCATTGAAAAGTATTTTTAGGTCTTGATGTATACATAAATGCATGATTTCTAAAATGAGTTCTAGTTGAATATGGTGTATTTGGAATAAATTTAGGATCATCTTCCAAGTTCTTACTTTTTACAAAAGCAGTTTTACTAGATGATGCTCCTTTATATCCTAAACCGTGTTTTTCATTAGCCATCTTATGAACACTTAACAATGTTTCTAACTTTTATTTACCTTTTGTAAATCTTAATAGAGATTTTTTAAGTGTTTCTACTTCTTTATTTAAAGCCATGCTTCCATTTAAGAGTTCATCATTATCTTTGGTCATTAAGTCTAAGTCCTTCCTAAGATTATCATTTTCTATTTTGTATTCATCTATTATTTTTATAGATTCCAAGTTTTTATCATGTAAGGCCTTCTTTTTCTTAG
>JAOXYD010048225.1:0-13435 GCA_028565735.1 Pinacopodium congolense | reverse complement strand
CAATTCGAACTCTTATTCTCAAAACAATTATATCATTCATGCTAGAGTTCTTTAAACAAATATTGAACTCATTCACAGATAAGAACAATTTATCAAATATTACAACCAAATCATCAATACACTATCGAAAGGATAGAAATATTGTGTTGTTTATAATATTTCAATAAAATTTCTTTACCATATTAGGCATCATACTAAATATCAATTATCGACAGAATAATTAATGTAATTAATTTTCATCAATAATAAAAAATTCTCCATCCCAAAGAGTTTCACATGCCCAATTTTACGACAAGTAAAAATTAAGTACGCACACTTGTCAATAAATATGTTTATGTCATAAAAAGATTTTAAAAACACTAAGGTTTCAACTAGTAAAAGAGAGAAGTTTTGCTTATAAGTTTTTTATGTCATTATCATTTCCATTTCAATTAACAAAATATAAATTTTCAAAATATTTTTGTTTTTCATCTTTATTTATCTTTCTCATCATTTTACCTTTATGTTATTACTTGAAGGAAGGGGTGTTATTGAGTACAATGCATTGTTATACCTATACTATGTTCAAGGAAAAATGATCTAAAAGATCTTCCAATCTCTAAACAATAGGATTAGTAGCCCAGTAAGTAATAGGGTTTCTGGCCAATATACCTTATGAAAAGGCTTAAAGGTATACTAAAAAAATTGTAGCTTAAAATCTCATATATGCTAGTTGAGTCAAATAAACCTTTATTTTATTATAGGTGTCAAACTCTTAAGACTTGTCCCTTAGAGATTTAAGCTATCAGTTTCACTCTCGTATACTAATAAGCTCAAATAAGATCATTAGTCTTATACTTTCTAATGAATAGGATTCTTATATAGAGACAAGTGTAGAGTATACTTATATCTTTATATAATAGAGTTAAAATTATTGAATACTTCAGTTTTTAGGAGAAGGAAGAGTTTAGAAAGAAATCATATTGGAAAAACACACTATTATTATCTTTCAAACAAAGTTTGCTAAATACAAGAGCCATATTTTGCTTATAAAAGACAATCATGCAATTGGAATCTAATCATTATACCTTCTGATATGTTCCTGTCATAACTATAAATCCATTTCTAATGGCCCCTCATTTGAACTTTCATCCATATTTTTTAATCCCAAATGAAAACCATTAAACTCTTCATCATTAATTACAAGAGTATAATTGTTGGGTCTTGTGAGTCTTGGAAATAAGAGGTTGCAAGCTAAGATGGTCCTATTGAATTTAGGCCTAAAATGAAGTCCATTTCACTATTTTGTATATTAAAGTCCGGTATATATAGTTCATTAAGAACAAATTCTCCTGGATAAGATCTGAGGGAGGTGCATCTGATCGAAGGTCCATACTTATGAAAATGATTTAAGTCCATACTTAGAAAAATGATTTAAGTCATCATCCTAAGACTTTTTAGAACATGATTGCCAGAAATACACTTGGTTAACTATGTAAGTAGACCTATCATATGCTATACTGTAAGGCCTGTGGATAACAAAAAATTAATGAGTATCTTGTTGCACCAATGGTACTTCGCATAAGTTATATCGATCAATGACATGGGACAATCATTCTCTCAATCACATCAATGGTTAATACCATTCCATGAAAGTATACAGTGTAGAACTTTCATTATCGCAGTCACAAAGATAATGATAAGTCTAAAGTGGTGGAAGAAAAATGACACATACATAAAGGGTAGAAAGCGCCTGCAAATACTACATAACTTCTTTTAGCAAAGGATTACCTATGAAAAAAAAAAGAATAGTTAAATAAGTGTTTGAATATTAAGATAGGAGAAATATGGGTAGACTAATCTTTTGGAAGAAGATATAAAGTTAGTAAAAAAAGGCTAGATTTTTTCAAAGCATCAAGTTCAAAAAGTGTGGTAGTCTTCTTGCCATTTGAAGGGAAGGATTTCTTAACTTTAGCATTACTTGGGAGATCATCCATAGAAAGAATGAAAGGAAATTGATCTAGAGGGAGTAATGAGTTGCATATTTCTCTACAGACGAGAGAGATAATATGCAAGTTTGTTTTGATGACCCTTAATAAGATGGAAAGTGAATTTATATTATAATAGGAGAATCAATCTTTGTAGCGAAGTAATTGACTATCTTGAACAATCTTTTTATATGGTCTAAAACTTTGGGGAAAGATATGTCATCCATTTCCATAGTGAAGTGATATGGGATAAGATGAAAAATGAACTTTTTAATCCCCATTTTACTAGAATTTTTAAGTAAATAGGATGATATTGCTTTTTAAATTCCATGAACTATCCACCAGTATGTCTATAGTAGAATCGTTTCCTATCTAGCTCCTTAAGTATTACAACTTCCCAATATTCCTCACTGACATTTATTTGTAGAATTCTTTTACCTTTATTAAGTATCTTTAATGGTGGTGAATGCTAATTGATCTTCTTTAGATAATTGAATACTTTTTTATTAATACTCCCTAATGGAGTTTTCTTTTTCATTAGCTTTGGCAACTGACTTGTATGGTTAGAGACATAAGGAATAAAGTCTCCAATGTAATTAATGATTCCAAAAAATTACTAAATTTGTTTAGTGGTAAAATTTTCATTTAGAAATTTCAGTAGATCACTAGTAATTATAGACTGGGTTGGAAGAAACCATTATGAAACTTTATCCTCAAAAATTATATTTGGACTGATCCAATCTGACTCGTACAGGTTGAGAACATAATATCATGTTTCTATGTAAGATCTTAAACTTGTTTCAATAAGGCCTTGTGTTCTCCTTCTGTCTTGGAAACTAGGAGGAAGTCATCAATATAAATCAAAGTACTTTTTAGGACATGCTTATATATCTTGTTCATAATGTTTGAAATAATGATGGTACAATCTTAAGCCTAAATAGCAAGATTATTTATTAATATTATGCACTAAGAATACAAAATGTTGTTTTGTAATAGTTTATTAGATCAATACCTAATTACCAAAATCTTGTTTTAGATCAAATATAGAGAAAATATTTACCTATGTATTAATTTTAGGTAAAGGGAATTTGTAATTTTGTAAGAAAATTTAGGCAGTTTATAACCGATGACTAATCCTTTTTCCCCTATTCATTTCTACTATCTTTTCAATATAAAACTCCTGTCATGCCCAATTTGATTTAGTAGGCATGATTAACCATTGCCTTCATAAGATAGCACATTCTTCTTATGCTAATATCAAATACTCTAGATTCATACTGAGATGGATGACTTTGGTAGGATTGATATTTTCATTTCTTTTAAATGGTAATCAGACAAAGAACTCTAATTTCTTCCATAATAGATATAAGTGATTAAATTGATCGTGACTCTTTGGATAGTAATGTAAAAACTAATTCCATATGTCTTCATATCCAAGAGGAACTTTCTGTAATTTAAACATATTATGGATGTCTTTGTAAATAGAGAAAAACCACTATATATAATCCCTTGAAGTAGAATCTATAGTTTTGTTACTTAACAGTAGACACCCATTTTTATAAGCACATTTGGACCAAGAAGATTTCTTTTAAGGATTCTTGTTTATATTACATAATTTGGAAATTTTTTATACTAATTTTTTTAGGTAATGAGATTAATCTTGAAAGATTTAGCATCTGTTGTAGTAAAGTATACTTTATGCTTTAAGAGGAAGAATATATGGCTTCATGACTCTTTTACAAGAACCTATATCTATATAGTCAACAGTTATGTAGTCCAAAGTTCAGCTACTGTTGACAAAATATCATAATCACAGCTATTGACTATATGAACATATGTTCTTGTAGAAGGGTAATGAAACCACATATTCTTCCTCATGAGGCATAAGGAATACTTCATTATAGTAGATGGTAAATGTTTTAAGATTGATCTCATTACCTAAAAAAATATTAATATAAAAATTTTCCCAAATTATGCAGCATAAATAAGAGTCTTTAAAAGCATTCTTCTTGGTCCAGATGTGCTTATAGGAGTAGATGTCTATTGTTAGGAAAAGGAACTACAATTTCTACCTTAAAGGATTATATATAGTGGTTTTTCTCTGCTTACACATGCATTTATAATATACTTGAATTATAGGAAGTTCCTTTCGAATATAAAGACATACATAATTAACTTTTATAATACCATCTGAAGAATCATGATCAATTTAATCACCAATATCTATCATGGAAAATTTTGGAGTTCTTTGTCCAATTACCATTTAAAGAAATGAAGATATCAATCCTACTAAGGCCACTCATCCTAATATAAATTCAAAGGATATGACATTTTCATAAGAAGAGTGTGTTGTCTTGCTAAGGTAAGGGTTGATTGAGTCTACTAAATTAGACTAGGCATGTCAAATGCTTTATATGGAAAAGAGAGCAAAAAAGAATAAGGAAAAAAAGACATTAGTCATTGATTACAAGTTGCTTAAAATTTTCTTCTAAGATGATAAATTCATTTTACCTAAAATTAATGCACAATTGTTAGTTCTGAAATAAGCAAATATTTTCTCTAAGTTTGCTTTGAAGGTAAGATTTTGGTAATTAGGTGTTGACCTAATACACCGTTAAAAAAAATAATGTTTTTTATTTTCAAGGCATAATATCAATGTTCAGTTATCCCATTTAAGCTTAAGGTTGCGTTATCACTATTTCAAAGGATTATGACTGGAATATATGAGTCTATCTTAAAAGTGATTCGATTTACATTGATTGCATCTTTTTGTTTTCTAAAACGTAAGGAGGACATAAGGCCTTGTTAAAACATGTTAAGATATTATGCAAAAATATGGTATTATGCTCTCTTAAGAGTCAGATTGGGTTAGCCCAAATAGAATTTTAGGGGCTTAGTCCATATATTCCCAATGAACTACTCAAATTTTAAGATGAAAATCTTTCCACTAAACAAATTAAAAAATTTATGGGAATCATTAATTATATCAAATATTTTATTCATCATATTTATAACCACTACCAAAACTATTAAAAAAGAATCTTCCACTATAAACTATTAATCAGACAAAAGTAATATAACATCCAAAGAAGATTAGTTAGCATCCATCACCATTAAACCTGATAAAGGTGAAAAAAAAGTTTAATGAAACATGCAAGTGAGAAATACTATAGATTTGTACTAATTGAGGATATGGATGACAAATGATTTTTTTATAGACATACTAATAGGCAGTTCAAGGAATCTAAAAAGTACCACCACACCTTCTACACACAAAAAAAAAAAGTAATGGTAAAAATAGAGATTGACAAGTTCAATTTCTATCTCAACTTATATCACTTCTCAGTGAAAATGGATAACACATCTTTTCCAAAAAATTTAGACCATGCAAAAAAGATTCTTTCAAATAACTAACTACTTCATTGGAAAGATTGGTTTTCCATTTATAAATTCACAATCCATCATATTAAGGATCACTAAAACACAATTGTAAATTATCTCTCTCGTCTGAAGAAAAATATTCAACTCATTACTTTCTCCAGATCAATTCTTTTCATTCTCAATATAACTAATCTCCCTGGCACTGTTAAGTTAAGAAACCAGCCACACTTGCAGACATTGATACTTTGTTAAAAACTAGCCTTTTTTATTGGCTTCATCTCTTCCTTTAAAAGATTGGTCTAACTTCCTATTCCTCCTATTTTAATATTCAAACACCTTATTTAATTGTTTTCTTCATAGGTGGTAATTTGCTAGAAGAAGTTATATAGTATTTATGAATGCTTTCTGCCCTTTAAGATTATGCTATCGTTCTTTCACCACTCTAGACTTATCGATGTCTTTGTGATCGAGATAATGAAAGTTTTACTCTATGGATTTTTTTGGAGTGGTATCAACCATTGATATGATGAAGAGAACAATTGTCCCCAACTAATTATCAACACAAACTATAGGAAGTACCATTGGCACAATAAAGTACTTAATACTTTTTTGTTATCCACATGCTTTATAATACAACACATATAAGGTTTATTTATATAGTCAAACCAACTGTAACTCTGGTAGATCTCTCTTCGATGACCAAAATATAGGGATTCATGTTTTAAAAATCTTAGGATGTTCCTTAATGATTTAAATCATTTTCTTAAGTATGGACCTCCATCACATGAACTTCACTTTGGGGCTAAATTTAACAAGAGCCTTTTATTTCCAAGACTTACATGACTCCAGTGATGATATCCTTGTAATTAATGAAGACAAATTTGAAGATTTTTTTCTTAGGTTAAAAAAGATAGATGAAAGTTCAAATTAGGGGAAATTAGAAATGGATTTACAATCGCGGCTAAAACTTATTAAAAAATGTAATAATTAGATTTAATTGCATTATTGCCTTCTACGAGACCTATATCTAGTAAATTATTATCCTTTGCAAAATTATTAAAGAATCTTAAATTATGGTACTATTATGGTCTCAGTTAAATATTTATGTTTATGTGGAATACTATCTTTATTTAAAGTCATTTACCTTTATTAATTGTATTAAGTGGGGTAGTGATATTAATGTATCTGTGAATTATCATCTTAGGTAGTGATGTGAACCTTACCAAGAGTAGTAAGACCCAACAACTGAAGTCGATACTTTGCTCTAGTAACATATAAGAAAATCATATTTATAAGAGGAGCTTAGACACCTTGTCTATGTAATCAAATAAGAACCTAAGTTATAAGAAGGATTGTAGATGCTACACTTAAGAATAAGAAGAGAAGGTGAGTGATAAGTCTGAATTATGAACGCCACAAATTGAAAAATTGATAAGTTCAAATAGTTCAATGAAGAACCAGGAAAGAGAATGCTCTCTAAAGTATTATCAATGATAAAAGCCTCCTCTTACAAGTAAAGGACGTTCCTTCTTATAGATTAAGCATAAAACCTTAAAATCCAATTATAATTTGGATTTGAAAATATTCAGCTAACCTAAAATAAAAAGAATTCCATAATAAACTTGATTTCCTAATTTGCATATTGAAATAAGAAAATAAATATAAAAATATGCAAAATAATGAAGGAAATAAGATACAATTTGGAATTAGCAAAAGATTCCTCCTAAAATAAGGAAAAAAAAGTCAAACAATTAATGTTACCATGTTATTCCTACATTTGCTTAAACAATCAACTTTTAAGAGCCATAACTTAAGTTACAGATCTTCGAATAATGTGATTCTTAATTTGTTGGAAAGATAAGATTGTCCTTTATAATTTGTAGTTTTTTTCAATTTGAGATTCAACCATCATCTTTCACTTTTAAGGTGAAATATTTTACTTCTCCATTTATTAAATTAGATTAACTAGTCTAGGTTTTGATGATCAACTTAATTCTTCATAAGAGATTCCACTTTTAGCTCGTATCCCTTCAATTAGCTTATTTAGAACTTTTTTAATCTTCTTAGCTCTTGCCCTTATGATTGGACCTCCATTTGTGCTCAATGGATCAGAATTTAGTGTTGTGCATTTAGCACCCTTTTGATTCTCGTCATTCCCTCTCTCCTCAAAAGGATTCATCCTCGAATCATCATCTACATTAAAAGGAGATAAATCAATAACATTGAAAGTATTATGTACTCTATACTTACTAGTCAAATCTAGCTTGTATGCATTATCATTAATCCTTTTAATCACTTGAAAAGGTGAATCACTTGAAAAGGACTATCTCCTCTTGGTTGTAATTTAGATTACCTTTAAATTGAAAATATCTCATTACATATATGTAGCTAAACCCAATCACCAAGCTTAAAAATAACGTGCTTTTGCCCTTTATTAGCTTGAGTAACATATTGCTCCATCCACCTTTCAATATTTTACCTCGCTTTCTCGTGAATTTGCTTGATAAAATCTGCCTTCTTTTGTCCATCTAAATTTACACACTTATTAACAAGTAAAGGTGATAAATTTAAAAAATTTAGTGGATTAAACTAATACACAATTTCAAAAGATGAGAATTTACTCTCATTATGGACACATCTATTATAAGAAAACTTAACAAATGGTAAACATGCTTCCTATGTTTTCAAGTTCTTTTGAATTATAGCATGAAACAAAGTAGAAAAACTCCTATTAACTACTTCAGTTTGCCTATCCATTTGAAGATGACATGTAGTAAAAAATAAAACCTTTGTTTCTAAATTATTCCATAAGGTTTTCCAAAAGTAACTTAGAAACTTAGTGTCACAATTAGAAACAATACTTCTAGATATGACATGCAATCTTACAACCTCCTTGAAAACTAGATAAAAAATATGGGATGCATCATTGGTTTTATAACATGGAATGAAATGTGCCATCTTAGAAAACTTATCGATAAACACATATATATAATCATTACCCCTTGTAGACCTAGGTAATCCTATCACAAAATCTATGGAAATATTAGTCCAAGGATGATTAGGTATAGGCAGCAATGTATACAAACCATAAGGTTTAACTTTAGACTTGACTTGTTTACATGTAATACACTTTTTACAAAATCATTCAACATCATGTTTCATATTAGGCCAAAAGAAATGTTTATGCAACATATCTAAAGTCTTAGCAATACCAAAATGCCCTATTAAGCCTCCCTCATAAGACTCTTTAGAAAGCAAATCATGCAAAGAACTTTTAGGCACATATAATTTAATTTCTCTAAATAGAAACACATCATGCCTATAAAATTTACCAAAAGCCACTCTCTCACATGTGATTAACATGTTAGCAAAATCAAAATCATTAACATACAAATCCTTAATGTATTCAAATCCCATGATTTTTGCATTTAAAGTAGAATGTAAGGCATACCTCCTTGATAATGTATCAACCCTTACAATTTCTTTACATTGTTTGTATTTAATCACGTAGAAATTTTTTTCAATAAACTCAACCAACTTTACATGTTGTTTATTTAACTTATGTTGCCCCTTCAAATGCTTTAAGCTTTCATGGTCCGTATAAATCACAAACTCTTCAAGCCAAAGGTAGTATGACCAAGTCTCTAATGCTCGAACAAGAGCGTACATCTCCTTATCATAGGTAGGATAATTCAACGCTGTCTCGCTCAGCTTTTCACTAAAATAAATTATTGGTCTCCCTTCTTACATTAGGATAACTCTAATACCTATTTTTGAAGCATCATACTCAATTTTAAAATATTTAGTAAAGTTAGACAAAATAAGTAAAGATGCAGTAGTTAATTTCTCTTTAATCAAAGCAAATGCCTTTTTCTTATTCAATACCTCACTTAAATTCGACATTCCTTTTAAGTATTTCAGTTAAAGATGCAACTAAGCTACCGAAATCCCTTACAAGTCTCCTATAGAAACTAGTTAAGCTATGAAAGCTGCTAACATCACTCGCACTCTTAGATGTTGGCCACTCCCTTATTGCCTTAACCTTCTCCTCATCAACCCTATGCCTTGAACGCTAACAATATAACTTAAGAAGTTTAATTTATCAGTGGAAAAGGCACACTTTTTAAGTCTAACATACAAGTTAACGTCCCTTAAAGCCTCAAAGACTTGGTTCATTTGTTTAACATGCTCATTAAGATTTTTGCTGTAAACTAAAATATCATCCAAATAAACAACCATAAATTTTCCAATAAAAGCAAGTAAAACATGGTTTATAAGTCTCATAAATGTGCTAGATGCATTAGTTAAACCAAAAGTCATCCATTCATAAAGACCACATTTTGTTTTAAAGGTTGTTTTCCACTCATCCTTCTTTCATACAAATTTGATGATATCCACTTTTCAAATCAATTATTGAAACAATACAATTCATCAAGTATATCATCTAATCTAGGAAGGGGATGTCAATTGTTTATAGTGATTTTGTTTATGGCACAACAATCGAAGGACATACGCTATGTTCCATCCTTCTTAGGTACTAACAAAATTGGAATCATACATGAAATCATGCTTTCTCGCACATGTCCCTTTGTCATCAATTCTTAAACTTGCCTTTGTAGTTCTTTTGTTTCTTCATGATTGCTTTTATAAGCTGGTCTATTTGAAATACTTACTCTAGGAATGAAGTTAATTTGGTGTTTTATTCTCCTAATTGGTGGTAACAGACAAAGAAGAGTCATTATCGTTAGCATTAAAATAAACTTCATTGTATATGAGTACAAATATAGACTGTCTTGAAAAATAAGCTCTTTTGATATCATTCTCTTTTGCATCGAAACTCATTTTATCTCTTTCTTTTCATTTTACATACTTTCCTTATTTTTCGCTCTCTTATTTACTCCTTTTTCCTTAACTTATCTCTTTTCTTTTGAGTTTTCAATCTCACTTTTATTCTCACTCTCTAGCTCCTTTTTACTCTCTCTAATCTTGCTTGATCTTCATATATTTGTTTAGGAATGAGGGGTATAAAAGTAATAAGTTTTTCATTCATTACAAAAGAGTATTAATTTGTATACCCATCATGAGCTACTCACCTATCATATTTCCATGGACGCCCCAATAAGATATGCCCAACATGCATAGATACATCACATAATACCTCATCCTTATAATGCCCAATAGAAAAAGAAATTAACACTTGCTTATACACCTTAACTTCTTCACATTCATTCAATCACTGCAATTTATAAGGTGTAGGATGCTTAAAAGTAGGTAAGCTCAATTTATCAACCAGGTTAGTACTAGCAACATTGTTACAACTACCCCTATCAATTATTAAACTTCATACCTTATCACTTATTTGGCATTTAGTATGAAAAATATTGTCTCTTTGTACTTCTTCCTCTTTCACTTGGACACTCAAAGCTCGCCTTGTCACAAGCATTTCATCATTCTCAACAAATTCTATATCACTAGCATCCTTTAAGGGTGGCATAGACTCATTATCCGAATTTGATTCACTTTTACTTGCAATACTCCCATCTTCTTTAATCATGCCCTCTTATTTAGACATGGAGAAGCAATATGACCAGTATCTAAACATCTAACTATTTAATATCGTGAGTTCTAGTAGTTTTGGTTTTAGTTTTACCTTGGGTTTTATGGCTACATCTTGCTTTTGAGTTTATTTGTTGCTCAAACTTAGGCTTGAACCTTCTCATCCTTTTTGTTTCAATTTGACTTATAAGAAGTGGAACCCAAATTCTTATCTACCTTGGTTAAACTCCTTTTTTTTTAATTGTTGCTATATTTTAATAGCCATTTGTAACATATCTTCAAGCTCCACGTAGTGATGCAATTCTACCACATCTCTAATTTCTCTATTCATCCCATTCAAAAACCTTGCCATTGTGGCTTTCCTATCCTCCTCTGCATTAGCTCTAACCATAACAATCTCTATCTCCTTATGATAATCTTCCATACTTTTACTCTCTTTAGAAAGGCTTTGCAACTTTTGGAATAGTTGCCTATGATAGTGTGACTAGGAACAAATCACCTTCTCATCACATACTTCATCTCTGCCCATCTGTCTATAGTTCTCTCATCATGACTCCTCATACTAAGTATAAGCTGGTCGCACTAAATAGTTGCGTAATCAGTAAACTCAACGACTATTAACTTCACCTTTTTCTCCTTAGAGTAGTTATGACAATCAAAAATGAACTTTACCTTCTTTTCCCATCCTAAATAAGCTTCAGGATCATTTTTACATTCAAATAATGGAATTTTAAGTTTTATACTTTCTAAGTTGTTGTCAACCTTAAGTTTATTATGACGCCCAAATCTACCTAAATTTTCATTTCAAGCCTATTCTCCATAATCTAAGTTATCAATAAAATCATCATCATGCTCCCTTATTCTTCATTTTGCTTCAGGTTTTCCTCTAGATGTACTTGATTCTAGCCTTTCAAACCAATCATCCACTGCATCATATCTCATGTTAAGTCTCTCCAATGTTTGTTGCATAGCTCTCATTTATATTTGGATGTCAAAAGTGGCTTGAATGTCTTTGATATACTCTTTATTCTTTTCTTAAGACATGTTTCAAATAAAACAAAAACAAACAAAATTAGTTGACCTCACAACACTCCCTCACATATTTGCCTCTGGATTGATATCACTCGTGCTCGTGTTTCACTCAAAAAAGGCATTTACCCTCTTTTAAGCTCACCACTCTTGCCTTTTTCCACTCTTAATTTTGTTTCTTAATTCTTTAAGGAACTAATCAAAACAACCAAGAATCATCTGTAGCACCCCAAAACAAACAAATCAGCCCACGTTATAAAAAGGATGCAAAGAAAAAAGATGAAATTCAAATAAGAGAAAATTTCAGGATTAAGACAAAAGATAACAAATATTTAGACGAAAAGAGTCTAAGGAAGTATAGGTTGAACAAAATTGAATTTTAGAATTAAAACAAGAATGAAAGCAATATTTAGAATGCTAAAAATTGAAAGTATTACTTACCAACAAATAACACTAAAATAATATGGAAAAAAGGTGTTTCAAAATATATGAGGTGTATTAGCCTTCAATACTAGGCACTAATATGAGTTCTCTATTTTTGTGTAGGTCTTTCTTCCTTTTTATTCATTTTTTAAAACTAATTCGAATAAGATGCAATTAGCATAAGAATATAAGCAAACGAGTTTTTTTTATATGATAAATAGAACAAACAAAGAACAAATGAAAGAACAAAGATTAAAAAAAATGTATGGATAAGTAAGCAATTTTTTTATAGGTTGAATAGAATAGCCAAAGGACAAATAAAAGGACAAAAAAATGTAAATAACAATTGATGAATGGATAAGCAAACCTGATCTTAGAGCCAAAGCTCTTATATCAAATGATATGAACCTTACCAAGAGTAGTAAGACTTAACAACTGAAGATGATACTTTGCCCAAGGAAGGTTTAAGAAAATCATATTTATAAGAGAAACTTAGACTCGTTATCTATGTGATCAAACAAGAACCTAAGTTATAAGAAGGATTGTAGATGCCACAATCAAGAATAAGAAGAGAAGGTGATTGATAAGTTTGAATTATGAACTCCACAAGTTGAAAACTTGATAAGTTTAAAGAGTTCCAATGAAGAACGAAGAAAAAGAATGGTCTCTAAAGTATTATTAATGAAAAAAGCTACCTCTTACAAGTGAAGGACTTGCCTTCTTATAGAGTAAGGTATCAAGCCATAAAACCAAATTGAAATTCAATTATAATTTGGATTTGGAAATATTCAGCTAGCATAAAACAAAAGGAATTCTATAATAAGTTTGATTTCCTAATTTGCATTTATGAAATAAGAAAATAAATCTAAAAATATAAAAAATAATGAAGGGAATAAGATACAATTTGGAATTGACAAGAGATTTCTCACAAAATAGGAAAAATAAATTAAACAATTAATGCTGCCATGTTATTTTTGCATATGCTCAGCTAGTCAACTTTCAAGAGTTATAACTTGAGCTACAAATCTCCAAATAATGTAATTCTTGATTCGTTAAAAAGATAAAATTGTCCTTTAAGT
>JAOXYD010048214.1:0-13436 GCA_028565735.1 Pinacopodium congolense | reverse complement strand
CTTATCCAGAGCTGGATTCCACAAGGTTATAATTTTCAGTAATTTTATAAATCATTTTATAATTCAAAATTGCAAAGCTTTGAAGCATAACTAAAATAGTTCTTTAATTTTATCTTTTCATCTTTTAATCGATTAATTTAGAATTTCCTAGATAGTTGTAATCTAATTAATGTGGTAATTAACTTAAGAATTCCATACATTTTTCCCCGTGGGCTCGACACTTGGAGTCCAAAAAATATTCCACTATATTACTTGTTAGATAGGTACACTTGCCTTTTGTCATGTTGGTTTTCGCTTAATCTCATTTTGGTTTTTAAAGTAAAATTGGTTTAAAGAACTCCCATTTTTAATCATCCACCAACGAACAACAATAATGCATCATTTTAATCACAAAAATTTAAGGCCCATATTTAGTTAAATTTTCATTCTTAAATCACTCATAAATATGTAACAATAACTTATGAATCAAATCTAGTGAGATCTCTAAGGATGGCATAGGAGCTAATGGACTTGAACCATATGATCGATGTAAGATAGTTTTTGTTGGCTTAGTAATCTCATCAAGCAAATCTTTGAGCTTAATAAGATCAATTTGAAGGGTATAAGGTTATCCAATTATCCTTTGCTACATAAAGGATGCACAATAATATTCCTATACTATTCTTTAATCTTACCATGCTTCTAGGTTTTCAAAGTGGAAAAGGTAAGACTCGTTGAAGAATGAATTGCTACTTTCCCCTAAAAGATAACTCCTTTATTAGTGAGAATCCTTTTATTCAATCTAGGAAAATGTAGCCTCTTGTCCTTTAGATGAAATCATACTATATCCCTCATGTAAGTAGCAGGCAACCTAGCCAAAGGTGTCCCAATAGGTCACCTAAACCATAAAAAATTTGATATAATGGATAAATTTTATGTATTTTACCTAATTATGGCTACACCTTTAACAAAACTTCGACCTTAAGAAGTGCTATGATAATACGCTTACAATCCCCTAACTATATTGTCAAAAAATAATGATTATTTCTTTGTTAATGAAGGTTAGGGCTACTCCCTATATTGTCTATGTGAAAAACGAGGTCTGATTAGACTCGTTCAAAAATGTGAACAAAATCCATCTTATGCTTATAAGTAGGCCCATCATCTAGTACACCCAAATCAGATAAATATGACTAAGTAACGTGAACCAACATACCTTAGATAGGAGACATGATCTAAATGATTTTCTCTTTTAAATTTTATTTGATGTTTGTAAAAATTGATTGATTAAAGTTTGGTATCATAGTCTATCCCATTCTAGCACTAGCTCCCAACCTAATATCTTAAACATACTAAAGATGTTAAACTCGAATTCCTAATAGTTATGGAATCAAAAAGAGGAAGAAAAATATTAAGTCAATGAGTTATACAAATTATTCCATGACCATAGCCTAAGCCATGGATAATTTTGATTAAAAACATCAAGAAAGAAAAAGAAGATGCAGATGTCACACCTTGTTTAATTAATTTTCATGGCTATTGTCACAGTCATAAGCCAGGCCATGGGAAAATTGGCCCCTACTCCTATTTAAGGGAAAAATTAGGATATTCTCAATGGTTTTTGATATTTGGAAGCCTAAAGCTGCCACTAAGAAATCAGGAGCCAATCATTAACCATCATTAAAAGGTTTTTAAGTGAATTAAAGTTTAATATCATATGCAAACATCAAGATTGAAAGATCAATATTAAAGTTCTAGCATCTTTTATACAAAATTAAATGAGTTAAGCATAAAGAGAATTAGTTTTCAATTTCCTTGTTCTTTTATAATTGTTGTTTCTTTTATCATATTTTTGGGCTAAATTCTTATAGGATCTAGATGGTTATGAAACCTAGAATGTAATGCTTGTTGGTTTTTATTCCTTTGATTCATTGATGAATTTCTATATTTTGACTTAAATTTATCTATGGATTTAATGAATAGATTTGATTCCTATGCAAATTCATGTGTCGATTCTAGCTATTTGATTTCATATATTTAAATCAAAAGATCATATACATAAATAGATCAATCTATTGATAACAAATTTTTTTGGGAGATCTAGAAAGACATATATAAAGTTTTTTTTATATTAGTTATGAATCTAATCAAAATAATAAATTCCATAGATCAAAATCATGTTTCCAGTTAATTTATTAATGAAGGAAAATTTTTAATTAATTTTCCAAGAGTTTAAGAATTTTATAATTTAAGGGAGTGTACAATTCACTTTATGGAATTTAAGGTCTAAGTAACTGTAGGAAATCTATTCAATTGAAATTGAACAGTGAACATGGACGTATCTTAAGGGGATTACTGATATACATCTTATATTCGTTGATTGCATCATTAATCTAGTAAAAAAAATTTGGATTTACTAATTACTTATTTAATTCAATTTAGTTTATTATTAAAATCAATCATAAAATATTGGATAGGCTAGATAGTAAAGAGAAGGAGACTACTAGTAATTCATCACCAATCTTAGTGGGATGAAAAGTTGAACTCATATTAGTTATAACAAAAATACGATAGGTGCACTACCCTATTTGTGGTCCTAATATTGCTTGATTTGAGATCCTAGATTTTATTTTAATTAAACTTTTAGAAGTGTAGACCAAGCATCACTTACATAACTGGGTTCAACCATAGTATCACTCTAGTAATAAACTTAAAGCATAACTGATGATCAGCAAAAGTAAAGTAGGAAACATTAAAAGTAGAATGCTTCATACTATATGGACCTAAATGAACTTACTGCGTTGTGACTTTTAAAAAATATAAGCGTAATATTGTTGTGCTGACCAAAAGATTCTAATAAAATTGATATCATATTCCACTATAATAACTAAGATATTCTTCAAGGTTGGTAGAATATGTGTGTAAGGGTTAAACTTCAATGGTCAAAATATAGATAAGAGAATCACTTAGATTTGACAAGTAATATGGTCACCTTGTCCAGAGATAACTTTTACTTTGGTGAGAAAAGTTGAGAAAATAGAATCTAATGATGGAGCTTTATGTCATTGAAGAAGAAATTTGGTGGTGACAATGGTGGAAGGAGAACTTGGTGTAGTATAAGAGATAAAATCTGATGGTGAGAGAGAAACTAAACAAAGTATTATAGTGATGATGATAAGAAAAAAGGAGAAGATAGTTATGAAAATAAAGAGGAAGAAGTAGAGATTGACAAGTGAGAAAAGATGAGAGAAATTAAAGTATATGACACAAAACAATGCCTGTTCTAAATGAAAATAATGCACCTGACTTCAACACCAAAATGGACTTTGTATAAGCATAGTGGCACCATCTTAGAGCAACATTTAATTTTTTGACAAATGATCCTAATCATGTACTAAATCTATGATAGAAATAAGATGATAATAGTGTCATTTTGTTAGACCTTTATGCTTTTGCTTCCAGTTTTTTGCACTCTTTACAACGCTCATCCTTAGTCAAACTTGAAATCACCCATAATAAGATGATTAAACACCTAAAAATTGTTGAAACATGTGAAGCTTAAACCAATAAAATGAAAAGCAGAATATATGAAAAGAAAACTAAATGAAATGGTTAAATTACCTCACAACAAGTGTTTCTTCAATTCCTTGGACTTTTCATATTCATGACTACATGGTATGATTTGAGGGCTATCTTGTTCCACACCCTTTGGGTTTCCCATATAAGAAATTGGCATATCTTAGGTTTCTTTCTCCTTATAAGGAAACAAAATTATTTAAGAATTTTCAACTGGATTTGTAAATAGAATAATCTTTAGATTAGGTTCATAATTTGGTATACTTAAGAATTATATGAGTCCAAGGTAAAGTGAAAGATACTTCTGTAAGTTTCCCTCTCTACTTATTAATGATAGTCCTTGCAGTTGCCATAATTTTCTTTAATTCATAATTGAAGTGTCTTGATCCTTTTTCATATAAAAAATCACGAAATCCTTTAGAAAAATAACCTTACCTATTTTTGCCAAGAAATCTTCGATGAGTCCCTTTCAATATGTAGTTAAGAAAATCGAAAAATATAAAGAAATTTTTTTACGTTTTGGCTATACCAATCCCTACTTCTAGAAAATAGAAAGAGGTTTAAGACTAATACTTGCACTTAAATTTGTTAAAGCACTATTTACTTGTAAACTACCAATCGTATAATGGGTAGGAGAGAATCTCTACTAATGCCTTTGCAAAAGTTATATTGATATATAACTTCATAAATATCTCTAAAAACCTATCAAACTACTTATCCAATTGATTATTTTTAGTCCTTTAACGATAATGTATTCTAAGTCTCGAATCTACAAACAATCTAGGTTATTCTTTTTGCACAACTAGCGCTTCTATTGATTCCTTACTTGTTAATTTTTCTTCTTCTTCACTTTTATGCTTAACTTCATTTTTATCATTTGGGCCTTACAACTCTTTATCACTTCTTATTAAAGATGCTTTGACTTCCTCTCCTTGGTTTGCTTCTGTAGTGCTAGACAACGAACGTTGTATCCTCTCCTTTATTTAATTTGCAAGCTAGCTCACTTAATTCATTGAATTTTAAACTATGGCATCTTAATTATAAATTATTTTTTCATTTATAACCATGCTTTTAGACTCTAGCTCTTCCAAGTTGTACTTATTTAATAGTAATGTTTCATTAGGTCTAAAACACAAAAGTAGTACCCTTTGAGTATTAGATTATTAAGGATGTATTGCTTAATGTAGTAGTTGGAATCTGTATTGAGGCTAATTATTTCCATGTGAGAAATTAGGGTGGTTGCTCCATCCTGAATTATAAGAATATAAGTAGGGTTCCCCTATGGTCTATTATTTCCATGTGAGAAATTACAGTGGTTTCTAACTCTTAAGAAAACGAACTCTGCACTTGACAATCTATGGATTCCTGAAATTTTCACATAACTTTCATATGTCATTTGGCCTTAAACTGCTAAAGTTGAACCTCCATTGATATTATGTGTCACGTTATCTAATTTCTTATTCCAAGAATCCATCTCGGCAACTAATGCCACTATATTATTCACCACATATGCTCCTAATGATCTCCTAGGATGCTTTTTGATTGATACTAAAAACTATTGGTGGCCATCTCCTGAATCAATTTATAAGCTTGATCTGGAATCTTTTGTATCAAAGTTTCACCTACAGTGGCATCTATTGTTCTTCTTATCAATATTGTAACTCTAATGTAAATTATTTTTAATTGTATCTTTAAGGTAAAACCATGATTTAAACATTTAACTATCATGATTGTGTAAAACCCATGCCTCATAAAGATTTTTGTTCTTATGTTGTGTGAAAAAAAATGTAATCACAGTCTTCCTTTTTGCTATCTTGGTTTGAGGGAAGAATTTCGCCAAGAATAACTTCATCAACTTATCTCAATTGATAATTGATCTAGGCTATGATTTTGACAACCATGCTCATATGAACTCTAACTTACTAACATAATGATTTTTGAAAATATAAACAAATTTAAAACCTAAGTTCAAATTCTCTTAAATTATCTTCTTCTTATAATGGAATTCTCTCCCATTTCACTTCACGTTAAGTTCCCTTCTAATAGCTTCTTATGATGGCTATTAGGGTTTCAAAACCTTAAAATATTCAAAGGGAAAATTATTCCTCTTTACATCCAAAACACATTCTCGTCTTGACTTTCCCAAACATAAAATGGCACTTAGATTTTTTGTTAATAAACATCTTTATACATGATTGTTATGTTGTTAAATTTGTTTGAGAGTTAAATGGTGGTAAACAAGGACTTTAACCACATTATTTAGGAACTCTATTCTTCTTTAAAAGTTTCCTTTAGGCAAAAGGACCCTTTATGAAGAGTAGAACAGTGTCCTTTAAAATAACATTTTTTGCTTCTATCCACTTTTCCCAAAAATCATTCCTTTTGTGATTAAACCCTTAAATTTAAGATAAACATGATACGAGATAAAAGAACTCACAAATAGATGAGGTTACTACAAACAATATTAAAAACGTCAAATATTATAACCTAAAAATCAATTAATTACCAATGAGCAATAATGACAATATATAAATTTTGATACAAGAAAATGCAAAATTGAAAAATGAAATAGGTGGCTTTATTAACTACTTATTAATGTTCACTACGGGGGAAGAAAGTTAAAATGTATACTAGGAGCCCAAAAGACATCCAATGACAAATATGGCTTAGGATATGCTCATGAGAGTACAACATTGTATAGTAAAAATTAATTTTATTAAAGTAAAGAGTCTAAATGATGGACACATAATTAAATCACGTGTATGGTATCAACATAACTAATCTTTATTTAAAGACAAATTTCATGCTTACATGTATGGTCTCAAAATTAGATCTAGAAGGCTAACACATCAATGTAAACACAATTCTTATACTAGGATAGAATATCATTCTCACTTACATAGACCTAATTACCAATCCATAAGGGCTTATAATGATATAAGACCTATGAATGTATATGGATACAAATATTAGGCTCATTAACACTCAATTATGTTTTTCTTTTAGTTACTTTGGATATGCTAAGAAATTTTTTAATGTTAAATAAAAATGGTGAAACAAGTATAAAAAGATTGGATTGAAAGGAAGTCATCCAACCATAAGACCCAAATTAGCATAAGTATCTAAAATAAATTTTTTATTCATAAGTGATTTGGAGGGAATTGGTTATAATTGATGAAATTAGATTTTAAATGGGGTCTATTTTAATGCGTATTTTGAATCATCATATGTGTTAAAATTTTACTTTCCATGTTTTAAAGTTGCTCTAGTACAACAAGTGTGAATGTAGGTCAAGTTAGTTGGCTAGTGTAGTTTTGTTATCAATCATTATAAATAGAAGTTAACCTTGTGAGTTTTCTAAGATATTGATTGATGAACTAGTGGACCAATACATATGGGTCGACCAGTGTAGTTTGATCGTCAACAATTGCAATTATTAAATTAACCATTATGAGTTTTCCAAGATATTAGCCAATGAACTAGTAGACTAGTATATGTCGACTAGTGTACACTAGTTAATCATTGACTAAGACTGGTGGACTAATGATATGAAAATTTTAACCTCATTTTCTTTACGATCAATTCACTTTACCCATTCATTTCTCTCACTCATAAAACCTCTTTTTCTATCCCTAGCTTCTTTTATTACATATTGAATTAAAGTCACACTTTTAGTTCAAATTGTTCTTGATAGACATGCTCCTCAAATCTTCCAAAAATTCTTAGGTTTCTATGCATCTTCATGCCACTTCATGCCCCTCTTTTCTATGGTAAATTTGGTTCTTTGATGAGATTTCAATGTGAGCTGTAGTTTCTTTAGGATTCTCTTGACATACAATGTCCAATTCCTTCAACTTTTGTTGCAATTCATAAATTTTTATGGCAAACCCTAAATTCCATTTCAATTTAAGATTGTCTAATTTTGAGAAATTTTATTAATTTTTTGTTGAAATTAAGTTTAATTTCTAATTTCTAAAAATTACAGATATTTAATTTCTTATAATTTCATCTAGGTTATACCACCTTTGAATTTTTAAGAATTGATGGTTCCAAAACTAGGAATTTTGATTTTATACCAAAATTTTTAAAATTAAATGTAAAATCAAACATTTTAAACCCATTGTTGGACTTGTTTAGTCTCAATTTTATTGCACTTGATTTTTCCAAAATTGTACTATCAAAGTTTGGGATTTTTTTCTAAAATTACGATAATTTATGCATTTTTTGTGAAATTGACCTTTTAAAAACATAATCGGCATTTAATTTGAACTGTTCCAAAATTGAATTTTTGATTTATTTCATTATTTTAAATTCATGTTCTTAATGATGAGGTGACATGTTCTTAATGATCTTTAAAATCTACTTTAGCATCTCATCTAGCTACTCTTGAGAGATCACTTTACTTCATGACAAGATTAACTTTACTTAGAGATATCATAGCGCATTGACTCGACATACTTGATACACATATTGGATATTGAATCTTGTTAGTGAAATTTGGAACTTTTTATATTTTGTATAATAACTTAGGACATTGGATATTTTATGATATTGACTTCTCCTTACTATATTGTTTTAATTACATTGTTATCTTGTATAATGCTAGATTTCATTTTATTATATTTGTTTTTTTAAATTAATTATAAATCTTATGAGATAGGATTGTTTGGTCAGTGTTGGATGAATCTAGAAAGGTTGAGAAGATATGTGATATTAGTTTCTTGTATTAGTTACTCTTATATATGGAGTGATATGGTTGCATTAGAAGTTAATTCCATAGGGGTCTAATGTGTTAGTATGCATTTTTAGGTTGAGAATTACATGATCTAGACTAAGTTTGATGTTATTCTATTGTTTTGATGATGTTTAAGTGTTTTACTATGATGTTTGTTCATCTTGGGCAAGAATTTTATTACTTTTATGTGAATATCATGATCAGGTGGAATTGACTTAGGAAGCACCTATAGACCTAGAGGAGATGTGAAAACAAGTTAAGAGTTAAAGCATCAAGTTAGGAGGCTTCATACCAAATATCAAAGCTATATGATGAGTCACAAAGAGTGCATAAAGGAAAGATCAAAACAAGCTGAGCTGAAGAAATAGATTTGATATACCTGAGTTTTGAAAGGCATTAGGTGCACTTATAAAGCCCCAATTTTTATTACATTTTACAAGGTGCTAAAACAACATGTGAGGAGTCTACTTATCAAATTTCCTAACATTTTCAGGTTTTAAAATGAAGATATAGTGAAACTACGGAGCAAAGGTCAAATCTAGAAAAGTTGATTTGGCATAGGATATCTATGATTATACCATAGGATATCTAGGATCAAATATAATTAAATCAATATCATAAAAGGAAGATAAACAAGGATAGAATAACCCCTAAGTTTCCACTATTAAATATCTTCTTTGTTTTTCTTTCTTCTGCGATTACATTCATTCAAGTTTCATTAGTTTAATTTTATTTTCAATTTCTATACTTTTCATTTACCTTAAACAAAGTTCAATTCATATTTTTAGGTATCTAGAATCAATTCTCATTCGATCGATATTAGTTATACTATAAGTTACGACTTGTATACTTGTAATGTAATTGAAACTAGCCAACATGGAGTAATGTGAATGATGCATGAATTTAATGAGAGTCTAAAGTCCACAGGTAGTCATTTATTTTATTAAATTTATCTTATTGTGCTTTTTACTTTGCAATATCACATGTTTTGTCATCATAAAAGAGAGATTATTAAGCCAAGGGAGGATTTAACCTATGCTTCAATGAGGGAAAAACATCTTTACTACTAATGATTTTTTTTTATTTTTGATGTATTCAAAATATAGAAATGTGAAAGACATTCTAGGACACAAATTGGAGTAAAAAAACATGAAAAAAAATGCAAGGATGCTATAGAAATCAAGATTATGAAGAGCTAATATGTTAGCTTCTGTAGGTTTTTAATATAAATATTATCTTGTGCATCATAATATTTTCTAATGGTTTAACTATTGCATAATTATTAGCTTAAATATTTATTGCACATCTTTGTCTATTACTATGAGGAAGTTTCAAAAAATTATGAAAGAAAATCATTTTGATATTTTAAAATCTTTTTAGGGATTTTTTAAACTTTTTGAGTTAAGTACTTTTGAAAAGAAAACATTTCGGAATTCTAAAAAATGTAGGAAAGTGTTTAAAAAATATTTCCAAGAGAAGTGATGGACCAATATTTGAGTTATTAATTGACCAGCGTTTGTTTTCTGGAGGGATTGGTCGATCGATTTTATGGAGTACTCGACCAGTGTAGATGAAATCTATTTTTACAATTTGTTACTAGATTGGTTGATCATCTAGGTGCATTGGTCAACTAATTCAAAAATGTGGCTTTGCAATTGGTTACTATATTAGTTGACTTATATAGGGTATTAGTCTACCATTATGCTATACTAGTCAACTAATGCAGCTGACTCATTTACTAGTGATCGCGATATCGGTTCAATGGATAGTTTCCAAGGAAAAGATTTTGGGAACTAATGATGTCTAGTTACTATAAATGGCTAGTTTGGGTTTCTAATTCTATAAATAAATGTTCCAAAGGGATTTGCATGTATAAAGTGAGATTATAGAAATTGGGTGAAAGGTTAAAGTATTTTGAGAGAGGTTTTTAAAATTTAAGTTGGGTTCAAATATGTTAGGGTTTTTATGCATTCATTTCATTCATATTGTGTGGCTTAAGCCCTTAATCCTTGAAGTGTTCAAGTATGATTAATTGAGTTTTATCTCTATTATTTGAGGTGCTTGATTTTCATATTATTGTTAAGGGTTCCTCTTTACTAATTAAGTTGCATTAGTAGTAATTTTTTAAGTTGTATAATTTGTTAGCATGTTTACATAAGTTGATAATTAAGTGTTTAGGCCTCCTAATCATATTTTTCATATGTTTTTAATGTTCATTAGTTTTGTGTGATATTTTTAATGTTTGTCAAGAAATTGATCTTAATTATATGGGTATTTAATGGAGATTCTCTTTAAGTTTAATGAGGTAGCCAAGTGGAAGACAAGATGAAGAAACAAGAAGAAAACTATAGGTCACGATTGTGACAAAATACTTCGAATGCACTAAATTCATGATCATGACATGCTTAAATCTTAAGGGACATAGATTTTACGTGGTTTAGATGACTTGGACCTATTTTGTGATATAAAATAGAGAGGAAAACCTAAAAGCCACCATTTTAAGTTAAGATAAGGTTCTCAAAACAAAAAGCCTAGGTTTTGAAGCAAGAGGAAAAAAAAAAAAAAAGAAGCTCCTCAACATTAAGGTTGAAATATGAAGATCATTCAAGCTTTCAAGATTTTTCAAATCAGAGGCTTAAAGCTACATCTCATCCCTTATATTCTTTATTGCTTTCCTTTGAATGTTAAATATGAATATTTGTCTTTTTAATATGATTATGGATTTTCAAATTTTTTTTAGGTTTATTCTTAAATTATTTGTATGACTTTTACCTTAATGGATTTAATACATGAATGTTTGTCACATTTCTTCAATTTATAATTAATTTGAATTAAGACACTGGATCAATTTATTTATGTTAGGTTGAACAACATAAATAAATAATGTGAGATTCAAATATTTAGGTATCTTCACTAAATCAAGACAGTGCTATGGTTAAGTCACTAACTTATTTCTATTGGTCACATCAGAAGAATTTTTTGAATTTCGTAGTGATTTTTTACTCTTTTTTATATGTTTATTAAATAGCCTTAAGTCAAATGGCACCTAGGCAATCTTTCGAAGCATCAAGTTCAAGAAAGAGACCTTCATTTGATAGTTTTCACTTCACTTATTATGAGAACTATGATTGGTTTGAGGATCGACATTCCAATGAATTAATAGTTGAGCGATTGGTGAAGTCTGATATGGAATCTGAATTCTGTGTTTTGCCCATTTTTTAGCTTTTTAATAGCTTCCAGTTTTGATGCTCGTTGGTCTGTATTACCTATTTTTGGTCAAGGAGTTCTTCGCTAACATCAAGGAAAAGACCAACTTCGACATTCTTAAGATTAGATCTTCATTACGATGTATCCTAATTAATCTCACTCTTTCGTTCTTATATGCTTTCTTAGGGGTACCCTATGAGGGAGATATATATGTAGTTAAGGTGGATAGAGTTCCATGAGATATGGTTACTTCCAATCCCTCATGTTCGATTATTGTGGCTAGACATTTGCACAGTTTGATTAGCTCTCCTGGAAAGAGAGCTTACCCTACTTGTCAGTTAAGCACTAGAGATAAGATAATTGTGGCATTATTAACTGTAAATGTGATTATGAGGGTTGGTAGTGTTAATGAAATTAGGTTTAATGACACCTGTCTTTTATATAAGTTACTTTATGAATTAGGAGCTATAGAGGGATTAGTTCTGGATAGATTTATACCTCAAAGCATGCATAATGTAGTTCGATTCACTCGTTAGATAAGAACTTATATTTTTTGTGCTTGCTCACAAGAATATTTTAGGTAGCAGGTGTCTCTTTTAATGGCAAAGTGGCAGTTCAGCCCACCAACTCCATTTCTTACTCCACTCTGAAGTTATGCTCTTATTATCGAGTTTGAGGGGAGTGAAGGAAGCGAGTGAGCATATTGATGATGCCGGTGCTCTAACACATGTACTTAAGCGAGCTCCCGAGGAAGGTCTTAGAGAGGCTTCTTCCAAGGCCACTCCTAGTGTCCATAGGCCTCCACCAGTAGATGATCATATTCCTGCCTATTTGTTGCCTTATAAGCCACAATCTAGTGATTTAATGTTTGTTATTTTAAGGATGGAGAGTCATATAAAGATTGGCCTAGCTGCTATTATTTCTCAAATGGATGGTATGGAGTAGAGGATGGATTGTATAGCTTAGAAATTAAAGAGGATAGAGGTGCGTTAGCATGAAAATGGCTTGAGTCTTTATGCTAAGTTATTTTTACTTCCATATTTTATTCATAGACAATTTCTTTTATTATTCATTTCAATGTTTTCTTTAAGTTATATTTTGTTTCATTTGTATTTTGGCCACTTATTTCTTTCTTTTGAGTTCTTCGAATTTATATTCACTCCCTGATGTACTTTGATGCTATTCATACATATGAAGTATATTTTTTTATCATTATTGTCTTCTGGTGGTTTCATATTATATTTATCATTTTCAGTTGATGCAAGCAATGATCCAATTTTCATGTTCACTTCAACGAAGCATTAAGCAAGCTTATTATTCTTATCTAATTTCTTTCTTTCCTTTATCTCCCCTTTTATGTTTTATTTATGGTTTTATGAACATTGGGGACAAATGTTCAATTTAAGTGTAAGGGAGCATAGATTGTTTCCCATTTATATTTATTTGTCCTAAAGTTTATTATTTTATTATCCTTTTCAAGATAATCTATAATTTGTGGAAAATTTTTCAATTTTGATGCATATCATTAACATTTTTCCTTTTGATTTAAATTCTTTTTATGATTTAAGTTGTTATAGTTTAATTAATCATGTCTATTAACATTTGACTTAGATTATTCCATATTTTGGATAATGGATACTTAATGATCATTATGATTTTCTAGGTATAAAATATATATTTTCAAAGTGATTTGGAAGTTCTTTTATACATTTTCATATCTTTTTTTAATTAAAAATTAAATTCAAAATGAAAAGAAAAAGAAAGAAAGAAAAAGTGCTTAAGAGTAAAAATTGAGCATGTTTTTCATTCACTCCGCTAGCTTTGAACCAATTGGTTGAAGTTAAATAACAGTCTTAATAGCTAGTTAATGTGAGGTAACTCAATTAAGTAACCCAGGATATTCATGAAAAAAATATTAATCTTCGCATCAAAAGATTGA
>JAOXYD010048203.1:0-13436 GCA_028565735.1 Pinacopodium congolense | reverse complement strand
AAACTCAAACCATTAGTGATTAAGCATGTTTTGTTATCATTAAAACCAAGATTGGAACCTCCCTTGGTTCAACAAGTTGGAAAGGAGATGTAGCCTATCTTTGGGGTAAGTGAACTTCTTTAATTAGCTTGTGTCTTTCTTTTATCTCTCCTTATTGCACTCATTTTGGTAGTTGCTTTGTCCTTTCATCTTAGATTGAATCTTGGTTTAGTGATTGCATCTAGTTTCTAATTAATTTAGGTTGCTAGTTTGAATTAGTTAAAAGTTTTTAAATACCTAATTCACCCCCTCTTGGGTGCCATAGGGTTTACATAATTGAAGTCGTGAATTGAGAAAAAGCACCAAGTCCCCACTCTTGAATTCCTTATTCTTAATGTGAGCATCATGCCACTTCTTTCCTCTTTCTTTGTATAACTTGGAATTTTCATATGCATCATACCTTAGCTCCTCCAATTTGTCAAGTTGTAGAAATCTCTTTTAACCCGCTAGCTTCCAATCCATGTTCAACTTCCTAATTGCTTAATAGGCCCTATACTCTAACTTTAGTAGTAAATGGCAAGCCTTGCCATACATCAGTGTTATACCTATGGGAGTTTTGAAAGCTGTCTTGTAAGCCCATTATGTATCATCCAACTTCAAAGCTCAATCTTTTCTTGAAGTGATCACTACCTTCTCTAAAATCTTCTTTAACTCTCTATTCGCAACCTCCAATTGGCCACTTGTTTAGGGGTGATAAGGTACGATGAACATTGTATCTTTTCAATAAAGCCTACAAGAGGTTGTTGCAAAAGTGGCTTCCTCTATTACTTATAATTGCTCTACGCACCCTAAATCTAGTAAATATCTTTTTGATGAACTTTTAAACCAACTTACCATCATTAGTTTGAGTAGTTACGACATTAACCCACCAGAAAACATAACAAACTCCAACCAATATATAAGAGTTACCTATGGAAGATGGGAATGGTTCCATGAAATCCAAGCCCTACATATCAAATATCTCCACCTCCATGATATTTAAAAGTGACATCTCATCTCTCTTCAAAATATTGCCCACTCTTTGACACCTTTCAAACTTCAATACAAAATCTCAAGCATCGTTTAATAAGTTAGGCTAGTATAATCCACACTCTAAAATACGAGCAGCCATCTTATTAGCTCCACAATGTCCTGCATAAACTGAACTATGACATTGAGTCAAAACTTCAGGAATTTCATCTTTAGGGACACTCCTGCAAATTAAACTGTCAACACATATTTTATATATCACAGGTTCATCCTAAATATAGTGAGAACATTGAAATAAGAAACACTTCCTTTGTTGATGTGAGAGATCAGAGGGAAGAATACCACTTGATAGATAATTGGGAATATTTACAAACCAAGGAAGAAAAGGATTTTCTACCATTACTAAGGCTTTGTCAGGAAAGCGCTCTTTAATTTCCTCTTCTTCTTTATAATATCCCCCTTCAAGTCTTGATAAGTGGTCCACTACAACATTTTCTATTCCTTTCTTATCTTCAATTTCAGGGTAGAACTCTTGGAGTAGAAGTACCCATCAGATGACCATAGCCTTAGCATCCTTCTTTGCAAAGAGATAGCGAATAGCCGCATGATCTGTAAAAGCAATAACTTGTAAGCCCAAAATATGATATTTCTCAAGAAAATATCATCGCAAGTAACTCCTCCATAGTGGTGTAATTCAATTGTGCTCCTGTTAAGGTCTTATTGGTATAGTAAATTACATGCAATTTCTTCTCCTTTTGCTATCCAAGTATACAACCAATGGCATGGTCTCTCGCATCACATATAATCTCAAAGGGAAATGAAAAATCTAGTGACGTTAAAATAAGTGCTATTGTAAGGGCCTTCTTTTACCTGTTAGAAGCAGTTAAACAATTATCATTAAAAAAAAGTCACATCTTTAACTAACATATAAGTTAAGGGTCTAACAATAAGAGAAAGTTCCTTGAAGAACCGTCTGTAGAACCTTGCATGACCAAGGAAAACTCGGATTTCATTGATGTTGGTGGGAGGTGGAAGCTTCTCAATCACTTTGCTTGAGATCTTATGGCCTAACATAACTCCTTCTTGGATTATGAAATAACACTTCTCCTAGTTCAAAAAATGAGATTCCTTACTTCTTTGAAGTAATCTATCCAAATTAAACAAGAAATGGTTAAAAGAATCTCCAAAAATAAAGAAACCATCTATAAATACCTTCATGATCTCTTTATTCATATTTGCAAAGATGGCCATCACGTACCTTTAGAATGTGGTGGGTGCATTGCATAGACCAAAAGGCATCCTCCTATAAGCAAAAGTCCCATGGACAAGTGAAAGTGGTCTTTTCTTGATCCTTTGTGTATATTAACACCTAATTGTACCCTGAATATTCATTAAGGAAGCAACAAAAAACATGGCCAGCCACCCTCTCAATCATTTGATCCATAAAAGATAAAAGGAATTAGTCTTTCTGAATGACCAAATTGAGCTTCTTATAGTCGATGCACACTCTTTAACCTATGACGGTCTTAGTGAAAATATTTTCACCTTTTTCATTCTCCATCACTTTCATACCTCCCTTCTTAGGCACACATTGCACCGAACTCACCCACTCACTATTTAAAATGGGTTAAATGATCCCTGCATCTAAAAGCTTCTGTATCTCCTTCTTGACAACCAATTGCATGTATGGATTCAACCTTCTTTATCTCTCCCTCACTATTTTACATTCTTCTTTGAGTTTAATTTTAGAGTTCACCACATTGGGTGTAACCCCCCTCATATCAGAAATTTATCACCCTAGGGTTCTCATCCTCTTCTTAGTGGTGTCTACCACTTTCTCTTCTTACTCAAAATCCAATTGGTTGGAAATAATGATGGGTAGAGTGTGGTCCTTACCTGGAAATGTATATCTCAGGTAGGAAGATAAGGGATTTAGTTTTAAAGTGGGTGGCTTTATAATGAAGGGTGGTGTGGTTGCAATTGTTCTCTATAACTTCTCCTACTCAACTTGCTCACATAATTCCTCTTCGCTTATACTCTCATCTTTGTGCACTTCAATATCTTCATTGACTTCCTCTTCAACTTCCTTAACACACTCATCCATAAGATCAATCTTCATATATACATTACCATCCATTGGCTTCTTAAAAAATTTAATCATGTTAAATTTAACCTGCTTATCACCAATTCTCAAAATTAATTTATCTTTATGTACATCAACTAATACCCTACTAGTATTCATAAAGATCATACCCAAAATAAATGGACAATTCCTATCTTCTTTAAAATCTAACACAATAAAATCAACAGGAATTATAAATTTATCCACTTTTACCAACACATCTTCTACTACTCTATATGGCCTCTTAATGGATTGATCTGTAAGTTAAATGAACATAGATGTTGGCTTGACGTCTCCTAAAACTAGTTTCCTGAAAATAGAAAAAGGCTTCAAGTTAATATTTGCACCTAAATCACATAAACATTTTGAAAATTCAAAATCACTAACAATACATGGAATAGTAAAACTCACTAGATCTTGTATTTTTGAAGGCATTGTGCTTAAGATGATCGAACTCAAATTCTCCGTCAAGGTCATCATTTTGTTATCCTCCCAAGTGCGTTTTTGTGTCAATATATCTTTAAGAAACTTCACATACTTGGGCATACACTCCATGGCCTCCACCAAGGATAGATTCATTTGAAGCTTCTTTAGTTTCTCCAAAAACTTGGAAAATTGAGCATCTACCTTATGTTGTCTCACCCTTTGTGAATATGGAATTTTAGGCTTGTAAAATGGTTGTGGCACATATGGCTTCTCTTCTTTTATCTCTTATACCTTCTCTTCTTCTATCTCTTTACCTTTCTCTTTTGCTTGGCCATCCTTTTGCACTTTTGGCTCCTCCTCTTGCTTGCCACTCTGAAATGTAATAGTCTTGAATTATTCTCTTGGATTGGCCTCTGTATTACTTAGGAGACTACCTACACTTTTAGAAGATAAAGCATTAGCAAGTTTACCTAGGTATACCTCCATGTTATGGATGGATGAAACGTGATTTTTCATAATCTGGTCAAACTTTGCCTCTATCCTCTTTCAACTCTCCTCTTAACTTGCTAATATCCTCTTCTGATTATCTTCGTGACTTACTAGTTTAGAGCCTAATAAATCCATTAGCTTGTCCATCTTGTTCTCTAAAGATCTAAGGCAATCTTGATAAAATCTGGGAGGTTCTTGCAGTCTTACTTGGCCACTTGCATTAATAATTCTCCAAGAAAAATTTGGGTGGTTTTTTCACCCCAGATTATAAGTGTTAGAGTATGAATTGCTACTTATTTGCAGTTAACCCACAAAATTTACCTGATCAATGTCACTAGCTCCAAATAAGAAACATTTTATTGTGCCATAGTTGTCTTACCCATAAAGTTCACATAGAAATTGCATGGCCTTTGCTGAAGATGAAGATGCTCCTTGTATATTACTTAATTACTTGGTGAGGGTTGTATTCTTGTAAGGCTGTCACCGAGTCAATTGGTATCATTTCTTTTTACTCCTTTAGCCCCTATCTACTTCTCTCATTAGAATACATACAACAGTTGCTCACCAACTCTTCTAAAATATCATGATATGTATCAATGGTTTTCCTCATCAAAGAACCTCTAGCAGCTGCATCTATGGTTCCTCTTATGCTCTGATTTATACCATTATAGAATGTTTGCAAAAGAAAGTCCCTTGGAAGGTTATAGTGGGGGCAACTTTTTTGTGATTCCTTAAATCTCTCCCAGGCTTCATATAATGACTCCCCATCACATTGTTGAAAATTAGTGATCTCCTTGATAATCCGGGGAAAATACATAGCCAGGAATGTTTGGGCTAGCTACTTCCAAGTAGTGATCTACCTTGAACTGAGAGAGTTATACCATGTCTATTAGGAATTTAATATGATATTTAACTAATATCTAAAACTATTTTTATGTTTAAAATATTTAAAATAAATTATTTTTAATGTATCACTTTAACTTTGCCTAATTTACAAATTTAATATGATATTTTTCAATATCTTTATATTGATTAATACAAGTAGCAATTTTACAATATAACTATTAAGAAACTAGGATGTGATCTCATTGCATATAGTAGAAGAAAAATAAAAATTTTCATTTTTTCAAAAGTTAAGATCACTTTAATTATACATCATGATTAAATCATAAACATAATGAAGTGTAAATCATGAATCCTATCTTATTATGAAACTATCTTTTATGTAACTTCCATAAAATCCATACGTTGCTTGAAACCACCATACCTACATGCACGTTCTAATATATAAAAATATCCACAAAACTGAGTTGAGAGAACTCTATAAATAATGTAGAGAAATGTAAGCTGAGTGCTAACTCCTTCAGAGCTTGCACCTATTTATAATATCCTTTAAACTTTTTAGTAATTTAATTAAACTATAATTCTAATTTCAATTAAACTTTAACTAGAATTATAATTATAATTAAACTATAATTTGAATTACAATTTCTAGTTAAATACTAATTATGCCTGATTAAGACTCGATATGTAATATTGATCTTTATTTATTAAATTCTCATATTTGTCCTTAAAGTTTCTCAAAATTTACAATTAATTCCAACTTGATTAAAATACATTTTTTTTCTCTCTTTAATCATTCTTTATTTGTAACCCATTAGGTTCCTAAATATATTAGTAATGGATATAGATTATATTAATAAACTATATTTAGCATAAGTTAAATTAAAAACCTTTAATTTATCTTTAATTTTAAAATTAAATTATTTCTTTTAATGGACTAATATTGATGCTTAATGACACATCATCATCATTGGTGAGCGTGCATGCATATAGAGAAAATATGCAAAAATTAATCACTTAATGCTATGTTATGCCTAGTTTTAAAATAAAAAGACCACTTCTATATTACGTATAACTATAGGCAAGTGCATCTATTGTTTTTTGCAATATAATGGTAAGTTGATTATTAATCTAACAAAAAAGAATTAGCAAGTACTATTTGAATTTCAAACTATTAATCAATCTATAAAATTGGATAAATTTAAACAAAGATTAAAAAAAATTAACCTAAACTAGGTTAGTAATCAATGAATTGATATTAAGGGGTTAAAGAATAACTTAATCCTAGGGACGTAAAGATGCCAACAACAATTCCATACCCCCGCTAAATTAAGACAACTTGGTTACTCACGTTAATTTCTACTTTCACCAATCATAAAACTACAAAATATGATGACATATAATTTCCAAAAGATCAATAAATCAAATTATACATAAGCTATCCATTTAATTCAAACATCAATTGAGAAGTCACCTAGCCTTTTATGTGAAATTAAACACTTTACCATGAATACCTCAGGTTACTCAATCACCTATATCAATGGGCTACTAATTCCACTCTTTAACTCTTATCTTTTTACAAGTATGCAGATAGTCGAGTAAATGAACTTTTCTCACTTATTCAGATATGTTTAATGTAATTTTAGCAACTTAGAAGAAAAACATGCTTTCAAGATGTCAATAGTATGTTGCTCATTTTATGCTACATTGCAAATATAAAAGTCTTATCTTATAGTAAGATATCGTTCCCATAGGAATTGAATATAGTCACATAAAAACTTGAATCTCAGTTTTCTAAGGTAAACTAAAGTATAAAGCAACTAAAAATTAAACTAAATTAACAAAACTTAGTGCACGAATATGCAGAGAAAGTAATAACGTTGAAGTTACTTAATGATAGAAACTTAGGGGCTATTCTATCTTTTCTTTTATCCTCCTTTTAACTTATTGATTTAACTATGCTTGATCTTAGATATACAATAGTTTTGATTACCCTCTCTCAAAATCTAATCAAGTAATCCTAATTGAAATAAATATAATTTGAGTTGCAATCTCACGATTCACAAAACTACTACTAAATACTCAACTAGATTTGAAGAAATCCTAAGGATAATTAACAAGAAACCAAGATATCTCTTCAATTGCTCATTATCTTGATATTTGTAGGTTTTTTAAGCCACCGATTCTCATTATGCAACCTAACACAAATAAATTGATCCAATCTCTCAATTTAAGTCAAATATATGCTCAACAAATATCATAAAACATTAATATATTAAATGTATAAGATAAAATTCGTATAAAATAATTAAATAATAAGACCTAAAATAGATTTAGCAATCTATAATTTCTCTTTTCAATTGTTTTTATAAAACAAATGATGTAAAAGAGTGAAACTTGCTCTTGTAAAATAGCAATGACATTTTGAAGCTTTAGTCACCGATCACCAAAAGTTAGCAAGATGGGCATTGAGATCTTCATTAGACAACTTATAAAACTACATATTGCTCTGAAGTATGTTAAGGAGTGCCAACTTCATTTCAAAGTTATTGGATTGAACCGTCGGCCTTGAAACTCCTTGAGGATTGAAACTTAGCCTCATGAAATCCATCAATGTCCTCTCAATTCCTCCTTACTTTCCTTCTTCTACCATATTTCTTTGCAGATTTTCTAGGTGCTTAGCTCTTCTTAGTCTCCTCTCTTATTGATTAGTGTCAGAAAACTCTTCGTTAATCACTTCGTCAGAAATTTTCATGTTTCTCGTGTTCATGCACCTGCAAATACATAAAAAAATTTATCAAAAACTCCTAAATCAAAGTCAGCTAAACTAATTGAGATGCTAAACAAACAATCCCAGGTAATGGCATAAAAAACTTATTGTTTGCAAAACACTAAACCAGTTTTATGCTAAAAACCGAAAGTATACGGATTGTTGCTTGTAATAAAAAATGGATATCATCCCATAGAGATTGTGTTTAGGCACCACTTAATTCAGGTTGTGCAATTCAAATAAATTTAAAATGATAAGTAGAATGAAAAGAAACTAAAAGTAAAAAGTAAGCAAGTCAATCAATTCCAAGACTGTAAACTAAAACTTGGAGAATTCTAGATTAAAGAATAGGACTTATCATTATCCATATTTGTTTCCCTCTAGTTTAATTGATTCAATTTGTGCTTGGCCCAAGATTTCCTAATAGTTTAGCTACCTTCTCTCAAGGTGCAACTAAATGCTACTAGTTAAATAAATTAGGATTAATTTTGAGATCTTTCGATATACAAAAAATTTTCCAAAAATTCCACTAGATGCGAGGTGATACTAAAGGTAGTATATTAATCTAATGAAATCTCTTTCTAATAAATCAATACAAATCCTAAAACAAGTATTCCACTCATAATAAAAAGAAATTCCACGATATCCATATTTTCTAGAATATAAAACATATTGAGAAAAAATAAAAATAAAGAAAATAAAATAGTGGTTGTTTTCCCTTTTGTATTTGAAAATTTGAAAAATGGAAGCTTGTTGGAGCTCTTGATGATTTGAATCCAATGTTTGAACTTGAAGCTTACAACTTACATGGAAGAGAAGTCTCCAAGTGGTGATTATGCTATTCTCCTCTTCTTCGCTTCCTATCTAGGTTTTTCACAACCCTTTAAAATGTATCTTACTCATGCCAAAACGTTGCGTTGAATGTCTTGCTGGGAGGTGCCACTTGAACTTGCATTTTATTATACTTTCATTAATATTTTTCATGCTTCTAGAGTAGGGAGCTCACTCATTTATCTCGCCAACCAGTAGCCACTTGTTTTATTAAGCATTGCTCCACATAAACTTTAGTTGCCTTCTCCTAGAGACTTGTTTTTAGCCTTTGCCTTTGTGTTCTCAATTTACATGAAATTCCAAACTTTGAAAGCTAAAAATGTTGGTTGCCCCTCTCCTGGAGACTTTCATCTTGGAAATTTGACTATCACCCAAGAACCATGTTGATGGCCTTTGTAATGTCTCACTCGAGAAGCATGTTTTTTTTTTCTAGTTTTCAAAGAAGCTCTTTGCAAGCCTTTGACACTTCTTGTCTTCAATGTTTTAGCTTGCTTTTTCCTTTTTTTTTCTTTTTGCTTCCAACTTTCATTTCCAACGCTAATTCATCCTACATAATAAGTAAATGTACTAATAAGATCCAATTCTAACCCAAAATCAATAATTAAATGTTAAAACATAAAATACAAATAAAAAAATCAAATAAATAACAATTTAATCTTGAACACATCAAAAACAAGTAAATTAAAAATTCAACACTTAGAAAAAAAAACACTAAAATAAAAATTATCAAGAGCAACTTAACAATCTTACTTAAAGGTAAAGATTAACCAAACACAATTTTATTTCAAATAGGTAAAGAGGAACCCAATGCAAATCTTTCTTTATATGAAAAGTAACCCTTTATCAAAATCAGTCTCAATAGCTAAATCCCAATTTTCCAATCCTTAAAAACAAGCTCTCAAATATCAATTCACTTTTGACCTAAATTTTGGTCAAATCAATACTAAAGAGGGCTCATACAAACTTATTGAATGCAACAAACACAATGCACCTCATAGACATAATCCAATTCTTTCACATTCACAACACTTTCTCTAAACTCACTTAAGGTTTCATCAATATTCATCAAAGCTTGTTGTATTATCCTTAAGACTATTATTTATAAACTTCTCAAGCTCAACATGTCGTTAGAAAGATTTCTGAATTGTTAAAGGGGTTCAAAAATCATTAGGTGGTAAAAAAAATCAGTCTTTATTTAATTTTTTGCACTTATTTGCTTGAAGCTACCTAATTTTTGATAAAAATTAACCAAGAAACACACTAACAATATTGTAAAAAATAAATAGAAAAGTGTACCTATCAATTATATTATAATTTAGGTGACTTTATGGTCGAATCCATAAGAATTGTTATTACTAGTGAATCTCTATCTAAATTACCTAGCCTAACAATTTGAAAGATGATTGATATAAAAATAAAATTCTATTTGAAAGTAAATTACTTAAACAAACTCACAAAAGTAACACTCAATGATAAAACTATGATTCAAGTAATTAATCCCCTTGAGATATATTTGTATTCATTATTTATCTTGAATTAACTCGTTTTATAGATTTATTAGACCTTAGATTCCTTAAAGTAAATTACATACTCTCTCGAGTTATGAAATCCTATTCATTTTAATAAACTAGGAGAAAGTTCTCGATATCATAACCTATTAATTAGATGCATTACTTCTCTTTATGGAATCTATTGTTTTGGCTAAGTTCACACCTAACCTACACGTCTTTTGTAAATCTATCTCTAAGACTCTATGTAAGATGTATTGTTTATCGAATGATTTAAAGCATATAATGATTTCTCAATCAATCATACGTAACCCTTTTAGAGATGGATTAAAGCTTAATTCTCCATCCTTAGTGGAAAGAAGTGTTTAGAGGTAAGAGACCTACTCGGAATAACCATAGGAGGGTTATTTATATGGGTGAGCATGTCATACTCACGATCATGAGTCTAGCCATGAGGTCTTCTACCAGGATCTCATGAGTAGCATTGCACTTAGGGTCATGAGTTTGGTCGTGAGATTTTCTGCCATGATCTCACGATTAGTGTCACAAGCGTGACCCTACCTATGAGTCCTCCTACATTTTTCTCCTTTAGTGTTTTCTACTCTAACTCCTTTCATGATCATGTAGTGGCCATGAAACTTCGTATGGAGTTTCCTTACACGATATACTTGTTTTCCAAATTGGTTACTGATAGGATTAAATTATCTTATATTTTCTTATGAGTTTCATTATGATTTCAATCCTATTTTGGTGTTTAAATGCTTAATTTGTGTTTATTTTATGTTTATATGAAAGTTTAAGGTTTGAACACAAATATATGTTTAAAAGAAAGAATTTTGACAAATTGGAGCATAAAAGAAAGAAAGCTTCAAAAGTTTTCCAAAAGTTGCATGGCATGGAGCTTGAAAAGGCAAAGTTAATTAAGTAATGCGTGGAGAGCAAATTCAGCATGCAAGGTAAGAGAGGAGCTTTGGCTTTCCTTGGTTGACAATTGGTGGCCTTATTGCATAAAAGAGTGGAGAAGTCTTGCATGATTCCACCTTCGCATGTGAAATGGAGGGGAGCTTATAATGGCTTAACAAGTGGCTCACAATAAGAAAGTATGGAGAAAGCTTGGAGATGGTGGTATATGGTTTTAAAACAAGCTTAACAAAGCTTAGAAAAGTTTGGCTTGGCTAGTATGGAGAGGATAGCTACTTATGGACATATAAAAAAGTAAGAAGCCATTTATGGAGTGAAACGTGATTCGGAGAGCAAAACACAAAACCTTAAAAGCATAAAGGAGGAAAGGTCAAGTGGCGTTTAATGAAGAAGCATGGAGGAAAGCTAAAAATGTTTTATATAAACAGAAAAGGGAAGCTTGATGGCTTGACTCATGTCCCATTATATGATGCATAAAAGACAAAATGCCAGAGCTTCTTCTCTATACATGTACGGCTTAAAACATAAAAGGAAGAGTGGAGCTTCTCATGACAAGTGTCCCACTAATTCATGCATAAGAAGATAAAATCACAAAGCAAAAACAAGTCTTCCAAGAAGCATGAAAACATGAAAAGCATATGAAGAAAATGACAGAAACATTTAAATGGGATGGAGCTTCTCTTCTCATGACAAGTGTCCCATTCTTCCTAACATAAGAAGACAAAATGCAAGGCAAGGAGAATAAAACGGTAATGGAATAAAAACTTGAGAAAAGAAGTATCAAACCTAGCTTTTCACATATATATAGTTGGCCTTCATTTTCTTAAAGAGAGCTCCATTTTGTTCTTTGTTTTTAGGAGTCTTAGTTGGAGCTGACGATTCCCTCTTTTTTTTTTCCTTAAATTATTTTTTTAGTTCTTGGATTATTTACTTGTTTTTGTTTGTATTTTCCATTTCTTTTGTAATTGAACTCTTCATTTCTTGTTTTAGACTTTAAATATTAGTTATTTTTTCTGTATTTTGTTTAAATATTTGTGATGAGCCTTAGTTATTATTATTTGTTAATGGAATACTTTATTTGTGTTAATCTAAGTGATTTATTTAATTTTCTATCTTTTTGTTTGTTATTTTCTTGTTATTTATTTAATTTTTAAGCCTTTTATTTTTAATTATTTTAGTTATATTTAGCTAGTTTAGTCTTGGCTTGGAAGTTAATGATGGAATTTTAGCTTCATAATTGTGAGAACAGAAATAGAATTGAATGGGCTTTGTGGTTTAGGTTATGATTGAATTGGGATTCCGAGAAAATTTCATGAATTGGAGATTATTTCTTAGGATTAGCTACTCTAGGTATGATTCTTAGTTCAATTGCTAGGATTGATTCATGTGATACGTAATTGTCCTTGGCGATGTCCATAAGTAGCTACAGGCTAGTTGGATTTGTTAGGAGACTTAGCTTACTGGTCTAGGATTCCAATCCTCTAGGTTACATGGCCTGAGCTTGTGTGATCATGGCTTAGGCTAGCTGTTCCCTAGTTTGATAAAGCTACCACGTCGTTAAATCTAGAGAGTTTATTCTAGGTTGCCTCGTGGTTGGGGGTAGGTTTTCTATTATGTAAGACCTATCTAAAATTGAAGAAACTAAGGGTTTGAGAACTTGTTCGAACCTATAGGCTATCATTCTACACCAATCACAACTTATCTATTTTAAGGATCAATTATAAATCCAAAATTCCAAATTTATCTTCCACCCAACTTTTTGTATTTTTTATTTGTTTCTTATTTGTTTGCTTCTGTTTCGCTACTTGTCTTTGGTGTTTAGTTTAATGTTTCCATATTTAGGGGTTTTCTTTTCTTTTTCTTCCCTTTTAGGCAGCATTAGAATAACTTTAGCATACCCTAGCTCTCTGTGACATCGACCTTGATTTGCCCTAGTTACATAGTTAGGTTAGTTAGATAAATTTATTATTTGGGAGTTCGCAATGAGCCACCACTTACATATCTCTTTCACTCTTAAAGAACTACAAAACGTGATCAAACATAGAAAACATTAAAACAACTTCTCATTCAGAGTATTTAACTCATTATGCATAAGAATCACATGGAATTTCATTTAAAACTCACTCAAATAAGTACCAAATTATTGATGATTCACAAAACAAACAACTAGTTTTACACTCAAAACCACAAGTATACGGGTCGTACTTGTAGTAAAGAACGGATATCGATCCCACAAGGATTGTATCTAGACACCCTATTAATTTGGCTTACACTTTGTTCAAGAAATCCAATTAAACAAATAAAATAAAAAAACAAATAAACCAGACACAGATAGATTTAGGAGCAGGAGCGAGCAACACAACCAATCGCAAACAGAAAATTCGAAGAAAAACCAAGATTTAAGCATAGGATTTGTCATTATCCTTATTTGTTTCCCTTTTTTTAATTAATCTAATTTATATTTGGCCCAAGATTTCCTAATATTTTAGCTACCCTCTCTCAAGGTGCAACTAAATGT
>JAOXYD010048192.1:0-13436 GCA_028565735.1 Pinacopodium congolense | reverse complement strand
AATTTTAATATATATATATATATGTAAAGAAATTTTAAAAAATGATGATATTTTTATATTAAAAGAAAATTTTAAATTTCAATATTTTTTATTATAAATGTTGAATAATATTTTATATAAGTTATATGTTATCTAATCTCTTTTATTTATAGATGAACTTTATCCTCAAATCTCATATTGCTAAAAAATAAAGAGGGAGGAGTAGAGGTCATTCATTAATAAAGGAGACTTAAGCAATATATGACATATTTATTGATATGGGTTTATTTTATATGATTTTTCATGATGCTTTGATGTTAATTCACCCCTAATGTGATGTTTAAATGTTTGATTATTATTTGGAAATTTTTATATTGCAATTTAACATCAAATTGATGAGAAAGATTAAAGAAAAGGTTAAAAATAAAGGTGAAATAGAATTAAACATAGGGCTGGTTGCATCCACCGTTTAACTCCCACTAACTCACGTTTAAGTTAGCATTTAGTGCCCAACCCGCGGTAGTCAAACAATGACATTTAACTTCCTTTCGAACGTCATTTAAGTAGTAGTCGAGATGTTTCTAGTTGGATCTTCCTTCCTATTGACTATAATTTACTCAACTTGTTTTCAACCTATAAGAGACATAGAAGAGAAGGCAAAGAACTCATTTTAGAAAGAGATTAACATAGATTTAGGCAACTTAGATTAGATTTAGCTTAGGATTTCTCTTTTCTATTTTGTTTTATTTTCCAACATTGTTCTTTGTAATTTTTTATTATTTTAAGGATTTTCAAGAGTTTGTTAAGGTGATTGAAGACTTTATATCACTTTGGAACATCATTATTTTTCTTATTTCATTCTTTTTGATCATATATATGCAAGAACACGCTATTATGGTTGAATTTGATTTTCCTTGGTTATATATGATGTTTTAATTTGATTTCTTACCAAGGACAAGTTGTTAAATGGATTAATTGAGTTTCTATAACATGTTGGATGATGATTTTTGTTTATTTTGAGTTTTAATGCTTACCTTGAATTGATCACTTAAGGTAAGATAAAAGATGATTAAGGATATGATAATTATTTACTTTAATCAATGGAAAAAAATTAGTAAACAATGTGATTTTAATGGACGAATGATCAAATTTTAATTAATCATGAGAGTACTAGTTTTAAAAGATGAATTTTAGAATTATAACTTCTTGAACTTTATGCCTAATGCCTAATATTGATGAATGACAAAACTTCAATTTAGGATGATTAAAGATAAGACATTGTCTTAACCATAACACTGTCTTGATTTAGTGAAGACCCTAGATTAGGCATTCCGATTTGTTTCATAACTCAATTAAATCATTTAAAGCTTAATCCTTAGCACATTAATCAATTTGGTAATTCTTAGCCAATTTAAATTCCATCACAAAGTTTGAAAGGTTTTAGGTTAACTTAGTTGTCCTTTAGGTTAATTTAGCCATTATAAACCTTAATTTTAGTAACCTTGAGTTCTTTAGATAATTGTAATCCAAGTGACCTAATAGTTCTTAACTTATCTTGTGGATTTGACATTCCAATGTCATAAAAATTTTCTGCTTTATTACTTGTTGATTAATATACTTATCGTAATTGTTAGTATTGAAATTTATTTAAGAAAGTGTGCTTTAATTGTCTAATTTGGTAATTAATTGGATAATTTAGACTTAAGCCAATTCGACAATAAGTTTTTGGCACCGTTGCCAACAAAAGTACAGTGATATTAGGAATATATTAATGTCAATTACTTTAGAGTGTAAATATTGTTTCTATTATGTTTGCTTTTGCTTTGACTTTCTTTGTTGTTTAGCTTGTTTTTTCGTTTTTGGTGTATGATTTGTTTGCTTTTTGTTATAACTAACTTAATTATAAGCTTGTACATAAATTGTATTCATCTTTAATTAGGATCAAGTTTAATTTTAAAATGGAACATCATCACCACTTAATTGTTTGACCTCATAGAGAACCGACCATATTGGAATTATCTATGCAAACTAAGAGTGGACTTAAGTCTTACATTGTTAAACCTAGTATTGACTCTAATAATTTTGAAATTCCTCATGATATCATTTTCACGATTAAGTCTTCTCAATTTGGTGGTTCATCCTTTGAAAATCCAATTAATTATTTAAGAAATTTTAGTAATATTTGCGATCTCCACAGAAGTTCTGACATTTTTTATGACACCCTTAAGTTGAAGCTCTATCCTTTTTCTTTGAAAGATAAGAGCTTCATTTAAGTAGCAATTGAGATGTTTCTATCTGGATCTTCCTTCATATTGGCTGTAACTTTCTCCACTTGCTTCCAACTTGTAGGAGACATATAAGAGAAAGCAAACAACTTATTTTAGAAAGAGATTAACACAGATTTAGGCAGTTTAGATTAGATTCAGTATAGATTTTCTTCTTTCTTTTTTTAGGTTAGGTTTTCTTTTATATTTAATTTTCAAACCTTTTTTTTGTAATTTCATGTTATTTTAAGGATTTATAGGAGTTTCTTAAAGTGATTGAAGGTTATGTATCACTTTGGAACATCTTTTGGTGAAATCTAAACCGTTTATTTTACTTATTTCATTCTTTTTGTTCATATATATGCAATAACATGCTATTATGATTAAATTTGATTCTTTTCTTGGTTATATATGATGTTTTAATCTGATTTCTTACTAAGGATAGGTTGCTAGATGGATTGATTGAGTTTCTATGACATGTTGGATGATGATATTTGTTTATTTTGAGTTGTTAATGCTTATCTTGAATTGGCTACTTAAGGTAAGATGAAAGATGATTAAGGATCTGATTGTTATCTACTTTAATCAATAGAAAAATTAGTAAACAAAATGATTTTAATCAATGAATAACCAAAATTTGATTAATCATAAGGATAACATTCTTAAAAGATGGATTTTAGGATTATAACTTCTTAAACTTTAAGCTTAATGCCTAATATTGATGAATGACCACACTTCAATTTAGGATGATTAGAGATAAGACATAGTCTTAACTATAACATTGTCTTGATATAGTGAAGACCCTTGATTAGGCATTCCAATCCATTTCATAACTCAATTAAGTCATTTAAAGCCTAATCCTTAGCCCATTAATCAATTTATTAATTCTTAGGCAATTTGAATTCCATTGCAAAGTTTGGAAGTTTTTATGTTAACTTAGTTGTCCTTTAGGTTAATTTAGCAATTCTAACCCTTTAGTTTAGTAATATTAAGCTCTTTAGATAATTGTAATTCGAGTGACCTATTAGTCATTAACTTGTCCTTGGGTTCAACATTTTGGAATCATAAAAATACTCTGCTTTATTACTTGTTAACTAATATACTAGTGGTAATTATTGAAATTTATTCAAGAAAGTATGCTTTAATTGTTTAATTTAATTTGAATAATTTAGACCTAAACTAACTCAATAACAAGGTTTTGGAGTCATCGCTAGGGAAAGAATAGTGATATTAGGAATATATCGGTATTAGTTACTCTAGAGTGTCAATATTTTTTTATATTGTTTATATCTTATTTGCTTTTTCTTTGTCTGTCTTTGTTGTTTGTCTTTTTTTCACCTTTTTTAATGTGTTTTGTTTGCTTTTTGTTATAACTGACTTGATTCCAAGCTCATGCATACCTTGCATTCATCTTTGGTTAGGATCAAGTTCAATTTTAAAATGGAACATCATCAACACTTAATTGTCCAGCCTTATAGTTAACCAACCATGTTGGAATAGACTATGTAAACTAAGAGTGGACCTAAGTCTAGCATTGTTAAACCTAGGACTGAATCTGATAATTTTAAAATTCCTCAAGATATCATTTCCACGATTAGGTCTTCTCAATTTAGTGGTTCATCCTTCGGAAGTCTAATTGATCATTTAAGAAATTTTAGTGATATTTACGATCCCTATAGAAGTTTTGGCATTTCTGATGACTCCCTTAAGCTGAAGCTTTTTCCTTTTTCTCTAAAATATAGAGCTCCGTTTAAATAGCAATAGAGATGTTTCTAACTAGATCTTTCTTCCTATTGGCTGTAACTTGCTCATAGATTCTTAGCTAAATTATTTCCCTAAGCCAAGAAAGAAAAATTGAAAATTTTGATTTCCCCATTTATACAATATGGGAACAAGAGTTTACATGAGTCTTAGGAGCGATTTAAGGAGTTACTTGCTAAGTGTCCTATATATATTTTACTTGGGACTTATACCATCCACTCGTAGTTTCATAGATGCTACTACTGGAGGAATCGTAATGAGTAAAATCCCAAAGGAAGTTTATACGTTGATAGAGGATATGACGATCAATAATTTTCAATATAATTTTGAGGCTTATCATAGGAAGTCATTTAGAGCCCATGCAATTAATGATATTTCAACTTTACAAGCTTAAATGGTAGACTTTAGCAAGTAATTAGAAGGTTTATAAGCTCAATTTGGTGGTAGTGTATTCAAAGGTATAATAGAATGTGATCATTATGGTTATTCATTTCATACTTTTATAAATTATCAAGTAAGCATTTTTATATCCCTGATCTAAATCAAGACCATTATCCTTCTAATAGGAAAATAATTTACTCTTACACTCATCTTAGGGAGAGCTATCTAACTTTTCCATGCAACAATCATCTAACTTACTAATACCAAGATACCAATCCCTAAACAAATTCCCTCAGTCCTCCACCAGAAAAGTCTAATATGGATGATCTAGAGATAAAACACATTCAAAGCAATGAGTCTAAGATGCAAACTTATGAAAATTCTATTAGGCATTTAGAGACTCAAATAGATCAAATTGCACAGATTCTAGAAGATTGATTACCTAGACCATTACTAATGAATCCTGAACCTACTCTTAGAGAGCATATTATGGCCATTACTATTTATAATAATCAAGAAATAGCCAATAATAAGGGGGAAATAATGGAAAGTAGTAAAAGAAGTTGAGAGTGCGGAAGGTTCACCTAGGTTATTTGCTAACCCAAATATCTAACCTTACCAACCTAGGATTTCATACTCTCAGGCATTAGATGCTCAATTTAGGAAAGCTTCACAATTGTTTCAAAAGTTACATATCCCATTTGCTAAGTTATCTTAATTAGATGAGCATAGCTAATAGTCGAAGAATTGGAACTCTTGTATCCTAATTGGAAAGAGGCCTTAATCGAGTTAATCAAATCAAGAATTCCAATTAAATTCTAAGAAAGTGATGCATTCCAACAGATTGATTTAGAGGTTTTTGCTATGGCTAGTGATGATGATGGTTTTCCCATGCCTTCTGAGCAATATGATGTGAATTTTATGAAATTCAAGGCAAATGATGAACTTGTATGGTTAGGGGAAGTTTTAGAAAATGATGAAATTTTTTTGCAATTTTATTGAATGATCTAATGGATGATAATTATATTGATTTCATCGGTATGAAAGATGATCTAAAAGTTGAAGAGCATAAGTTTAAGGTTCTTAAAATTGAAAGTCATGATGAAGTTGTCAAGAAGAATGAGGTGGAAATTAAGAAAGCATTTAAGTCTATTGATTTCATTGGTCTATATGCTTTTGATTATAGGCTAGACATGGTAATTTAAGACTTTTTACCATGGGATTTTAAAAATAATGATTGGTGTTCCAAAAACGGGTCAATCTTATATTTTAAGAATCCATTGAATGTTTTAGGTATCCTTTAGAATTTGGCCTATTTTGATTTCAAAGATGATAGAGTAAAGATGTTATACTCTCAACCCAAGAAGAGAATGAAAATTCTCTAACCTTGAGATCCAATTAAAAGACCTTAAAGAATCACTTGTTGGGAGGCAATCTAACCTTAAATTAAACTCTTTTGTCTTAAATTAGCGTGCTTTCAATTTAATCTTAGTAAGTGTGTTTTTGTAGTATGATTTCAAGTCTAAATTATTTAGTGCTTTTACTGTGTTTCTTTTTGTTTTTTTTCAAGCTTCTTTTGGAAATCCTTATTTAGAGCCTAGTGTGTTTCCTTGGTTGTATTTAGGTTGTTATTCAAGTCTTTTATTAAGTTTGTAATTTTCTTTTAGTGTGTGTGCAAGTCCTTTTATTTTAGTAGTGTATTACGTCTCTTGATGTTATGTGTTCTTAATGTGTCTTTCTTTTATTTGTTTACTTTAAGCTTAGTTTGATTCCATTGCTATTTCCTTTTTTGTGTGTTGACTTAAGTTTTAATCTACTGTGTTAGTTGCTTATCTCTAAAGTTTAAGTCTTTTTTTTAAAGATAAGCCTTTTGTTTAAGGGTGTTATAGCCCTTTTAATTTAATTTTAGTGATTTTTCAATGTTTTCTAGCTTTTCCATGTTTAATTTTTGTGTTTAATCTTTCTGGAGTTGTTAGGACTTAATTTAGGATTAAATTAATGAACTTTGGTGTGATTTTTCTCCTTTAAAAGTGCTTTCTATAGACCTAAATAGAGAGTCTTAAATTGTGGGTTTAAAATTTATGTACTACCATTTTACTCTTTCTAGAGATTTAAATGGTGGCACCTAAATGACATCGTTTAAGTCTTCAGTAATCACCATTTAACTCTTTATTTCAAACAAAAATGATGTAGCTTTGTGTTCTTCTTATCCTTCGTTCTACGCCATTATTCTTCGACGCTTTCACCATTTTTTCCTTCAGTCCTTCGTATCTTGCTCATTTTTAGCCCAAATTAAGTGTTTTTTGTGTCAAATTTTCTCATTTTCAATTTCTTATGTGATTATAACATCAAATCATTAAAAATCTCCCTAAAATTGCCCTGAAATTGCTGAAACCCTTCAGTTCTACTGTTTATTGCCACAGGTACTCGTTTCAATTTTTCTTACATGTTCGAGCTCCATTTGCTTAGATTTTGGTACCATTATAATATAAATTTCATTATTTTTATAATGATATAAAATTTTTACCTTATTTTATTGCTAAAATTTTGGGAATATTATGATGAATAGAATATTCTGACAACTTTCACCGAAATTTTATTTTTGAATTTCTTAATGTTTTTTGACTCTTTTTTGATGTATTGATTGAACAATTTTCAGTTAGATGGCACCTAAGCATTCTTCTAGAGTGTCCAATTCCGGAAAGTGTCCTTCACTACATAGTTCTCTCTTCACTTCTCATAAGAACTATGACTGGTTTGACGATTGAAATTCTAATGAATTCATAGTTGAGCGATTAATGGAGCCTGATGTGGAAGTTTAATTCCATGTTTCGCCTATTTTTCAGGCCTTCCAATGGCTCCCAATATGATTCTCATTGGTCTGTATTACCCATTGATGGCCAAGGAGTTCTTCGCCAACATTGAGTAAAAGACTAACTCTAACATTCTTGACATTAGATCTTTAGTATGAGGTATCCCAATTATCCTCACTCATTCATTCTTATCTACTTTCTTAAGAGTACTTAATGAGGGGGATTCTTATGTATTTAAGGTGGACAGAGTTCGAAGAGATATGGTTGCTTATGATCCCTTCTTTTCAATTGTAACAACTAGACATTTACTAGGTCTAATTAGCCCTCCAAGAAAGAGAGGTTACCTTACTTATTAGTTATCTATTCGAGATCAGATAGTTGTAACATTATTTAGTGCAAATGTGATTTCAAGGGCCAGCGATCTTAATAAAATTAAGTTTAATGATACCTATCTTTTATGTAAGTTACTTTATAGATTAGGAGCCATAAAGGGATTGCCTTTTGCGAGATTTATACTTCAGAGCATACGTAATGTAGCTATATTAACTCAAAAGATGACTAACTTCTAGTTTTTGTGCTTGCTCACGAGGATATTTAAGGTAACATGTGTCTCTTTTGATGGTAAGGTGGTAGTTTAGCCCGCCGAATCTATTTCTTACTCCACTTTGAAGTTATGGTCCTATTATTGAGTTTGAGGGGAGTAGAGGAATATTATCTTTTGGCTCTTACAGGTGGGTAAGCATGTTGATGTTACCAATGCTCTAGCACTCGTACCTGAGCCAACTCCTGAGGAAGGTTTTGGGGAAGCTTCCTTCGAGGCCATTTTGAGTACACATAGGCCTCCACCAACAAATGATCATATTCTTGCCTATATCCCATCTTCTGAGCCACCCTTTAGTGATTTGATGTTTGTTATTTAAGGCTAAAGAGTTATATAGAGACTAGCCTAACTTATATTATTTCTTGAATGGATGGGATGGAGCAAAGAATGGATGGTATAGCTCAGTGATTAGAAGGGATGGATGCGTGTCAGCAAGTAGATTGCCTGAGTCATGTTGCTTAGTTGTTTCTACTTACACATTTTGTTTATAGACAATTGCTTTTGTTATTTATCTTCAATGTTTTCTTTTAGTTGTATTTTAACTGCTTATTATTTTGAGTTCTTATAATGTATATCTACTCTATGATGTACTTTGACATCATTAAGATATTTATAGAGTATGCTTTTATCATTATTATCTTCTAGTGCTTTCATTGTCTATCTATCATTTCTAGTTGATGCAAGCAATGATCCCATTTCAATGTTCACTTTAACAGAGTGTTAAGTAAGCTTATTATTCTTATTCGAGAGCTTTCCTTCCTTTATCTCACCTTTTATGGTTTATTTTTAGTTTTATGAACATTTGGGACCAATGTTCATTTTAAGTGTGGGAGAGGGATAGATTGTTTCGCACTTATATTTATTTATCTACAAGTTCATAATTTTATCATATTTTTCAAAATAATCTATAATTTGTTAATTTTTTTAGATTTTGATGTATATCATTGATATTTTTCCTTTTGATTTCGATTGTTTTTATGACTTAACATGTTATATTTTTAATTAATCATGTTCATTAACATTTAATTTAGATTATTTCATGTTTTGGATAATGGAAACTTGATGAGCATGATAATTTCTAAATATAAAATGTATATTTTCAAAGTGATTTGGAACTTCTTTTCGACATTTTCATATCTTATTTCAATCAAATAATCAAAATCAAAAAGAAAAGGAAAGAAAAGGAAAGAAAAAGTAAAAAGTGAGCACGTTTTCATTCACTCTACTAGCTTCAAATCAAATGGTAAAAGTTAAAAAAAATGGTTTTAGTATTCAGTTGATGAGAGGTGACTCATTGTGTGACTGGTGATGATTACAATAAAATATTTATCTTCGCGTAAAAAGATTGAATGACCTTTTAACCAAACCATAAAATCTAACATTATTGTATTATAATTATGCTTAATGAGTAAAAAAGATTTGATTTTGGTTAAAAGTTTATTCATTTTACTTTGTTAATGTTCATTTTACATTTGGAAATGACCTTGGTAAATTGGTTTGAAGTTTAAAAGAATATGAAGTTGTTTTAAGTCGTTTGTTAATTTACATGCTTGATTAATCATATAACATTTTAATGACTTGTTTGATAATTGAATGATTAAGGAAAATTTTCAATGATATAGTTTGATGGATTGTTTATTTTTCCTATGATTATATGTTATTTTGAATTTGATGATTAGATTGATTTGCTTGAAAACTAGTAAATGTTTATTTATCCACATGGGGTTAATAAGTGTATAAAAAATTCTATCACCTAATGTGTTAACATTTATTATATTGAGAAAATTCAATGTTTTTTATGTTAAAAATTATGGGTGACTAGTTAACCAATGTGAAGATCAATCAACCAATGTAGTACTAGTCGATTAGTACGTGGGGGGGGTGGTTTGTCTCTTTTCTGATGTATAGGGCCCATTACTATATAAGCGAAAGACTATTTTATGACTTCTTGTTAGGGACTCCCATGACAACTCCTTCTGTATGAAATAATTAGGAGGCTCCTAAATGTAACCCCCCTCATGTAAAGAGGGCTCTACAACTCTCTCTCTTTTCTCTCTCTCCCCTTAATGTATAGGACCTACCCTTCATGTGAGTGGGTGTCTACTTGGGGTTTCTTTATTGTAATTCTGTAAATAAGCTCCTTTTGTATGGAATAAATATAAAAATCTCCTTTTAAGATCCCTTATGTAACCCCCCTCACATAGAGGGGAGGCTCTTAGCTCTCTTCCCTTCCCCTCTCTCCCTCTAATATACAGGTGCTTTATAAATTTTTTATGAGGATTTCTAAATCAATTTTTTTATATGGAACAACTAGAAGGCTCTCTTTTTGGGATCTCCTATGTAGCCTCCCCCTACACGTAAGAGAAGGTCTTATAGCTCTCCCCTTTATCTCTCCCTTCCTAATATATAGAATCTACCCCCTATGTGAATGAGGAATTGCTTAAGAAATTCTTGTTAGAAGCCTTTAAGCCAATCCCTTCTATACAGAATAACTAGGAGTCCCCCTTTGGAGGCCTTTTATTAAATCCCATAACTCCTCCCTCCCTCTCCCTCCACCTAATGTATAAGGGCTACTTCTTCATATTAATAGGGAGCTGCTTAGGGGATTCCTGTTAAAGGCCTCAAATTGGTTCCTTCTATATGAAATAACTAAGAGATCCTTATTCAGGGCTCTATGTAACCTTTTCTCATATAAAGGATGGCCCTACAAATCATTCCATTTCCTTTCTCTCCCCTTAACTGTTGGGGTATACCCCACATGTGAATAAGAGATTATTTGGGGGTTCCCCTTGGGAGGGCTCCAAATCGGCTTCTTTTGTATGAAATAACTAAAAGGATCGTCTTTAAGAACCTCTTGTATAGCCTCCCTCACATAAAGGGAGACTTTATAGCTCTTTCCCTTTCCTCTCTCTTCCCCTGATGTAAGTATTTCCCTTTATGTAAGTGGATGATTACTTGGGGCTCTTTATTAAAGGCCTCTAAATGAGCTTCTTTTGTATATAATAATTAAAAGGATCCTTATATAGTCCCCTCTCTCTCACAACTCTTTCCCTTTCCTCTCTCTTCCTCTAATATATAGGATCCACTTTTATGTGAGTAAGGGACTTTTTGGGGGCTTTCTGTTAGGATCCTTTAGGGTATCTCTATATAACCCCTCCTATCATAAAAGGGGGCCATAAAGCTCTTTCCCCTCCCTCTCTCTGCTTCTAATGTATAGGACTTGCCCTTCCATGTGAGTGTAAGATTTGTTAGGACCTAACTGCTAAGAATCTTTAAGTTAAATTCTTTTATAAGGAATAACTAGAGAGCTTTTTTTATGGGCTCCTTATGTAGCCTCTCTCTCTCTTTCACATAAAGGAAGGCTTATAGTTCTCTCGTCTCCCTCTCTTTCCTTTTAATGTATAAGGCTCATCCCTTCATACGAGTACAGGGCCATTTGGGAGCCTCCAAGTCAACTTCTTTTACACAAAATAATTAAAAGAGAAGCCTTATATATAGCCTCCCCCTCACATAAAAGTGGCTTTTATAATTCTCTCCTTGCCCTTTCTCTCCTCATGATGTATGAGCCTCTATGTAATTTAGGGGCCTCTAAGTTGGCTCTTTATTTAGGGCCTCCAAGTCAGCTCTTTTTGTACGTAATAATTATAAGGTGTCTCTTTGAAGTTCTTTATGTAGCTATTTGATGATTTTATGCTACATTGGAAACATACAGGTCGTAGCTTATAGTATAATAAATATCGTTCTAGCGAGGATTGAATATAGATACCTAACAATTTGAATTGCACTTTGTTTATGATAAACCAAAAATATAGAAATTGAAAATTAAACTAAGTTAACAAATTTAGTAAATGAAACCACAGAAGAAAGCAAAACGACGAGGTTATTCAATGATGGAAACTTATGAGTTATTTTATCCTTGTTTATCCTCCCTTTACCTTATTGATTTAATTATGTTTGATCTTAGATATCCAATAGTATGATTACCCTCTATCGAGACCTAGTAATCCTAATTAAAATAATTACAAGTTGATTTACAACCTCTCTGTTCACAAAACTTCTTCTAAATTTGCAATTAGATTTGAAGCAATCCTAAGGATAATTAACAAGCAACTAAGATCTCTATTTAATCACTTATTAATATGATAATTATAGGTCCATTAAGCTACTAATTCTCGTTGTGTAACTTCACTCAAATAAATAAAAATAATATCTCAATTTGAATCAATTATAAGATCAGTAATTATCACAAGCATTCACATATTAAATCAATAAGATAAAAGTCGTACAAATAATTAAGAATAAACCTTAAAATAGATCTAGCAATCCATAATCTTATTCAACACACAACTATTCAGAAACATTCAAAGGAAAGAAATAGAAAAGAGAAAGAAATAGATTCAGCTTGAATCTCTTTCAGTTGACAATCTAAACAACTTGATCATTCTAGATGTCTCCACCTTGATCTTGAGTTTCTTGTTATTTTTCTTCTTCAAAACTCTTTCTTTTCCTCTATTTGATGTTCTTTAGACTTAGAATGACAATTTTTAGGGTTTTCTTATATATCCCTTCATCAAAATAGCATCCAAACTCATTAAAACACGTCATCATGTAAAATATAGTGACTGGGTAAGTCGTTATAGCGACTTGGATATGCATCATTCTTCAACGCTATAGTGACTGTTACTATAGAAACTTGGAGGTCGATTCTCTGTCTTCTTCTCCTCGGTGATATCTTTTCCAACTTTATGCTCTTCTTGGTCTTTTTGTTATAACTTCTTTTTCGCTAATCCTTTGGTTATGAAATGTTGCGTGGAACTCAAATACATGATGCTCTTACTCCCCACTTTCATCGTTGCATGCGTCTCTTCATTTGTGTTTGCACCTCCCTCCAATTCGTTTGCTATTTAACTCTCTATTTAAATATGCTTAGGTCTGCTCCTTTATTTTACTGCTGCTGCGTCTTGTGGACTGCTAGTTGGAGTAGATCTGGCGGGCTGCTGCTTGAGGAGTTAGAGTTTGGCCTGGACTGTTGCTAGAAGACTGGTGCAGGGTGGGCTGCAGGGTGGGCTGCAAGGGAGGAGCTGGGGTGCAAGGCAAGCGTTGGGGAGGCAGGCCCAAGGGCAAGAGGGTGTTGCCTTGGTTAGGTGACTTTAAAAATGACGGGTGTTTTGAAATGATTTAACTTAAAAACTAACGGACTATTTAAGCAAGTACACCTATCGCAAAAGTAATAAAATGAAGTATTATTTCAGACTCCGAGTGTCGAACCCATGGGGATTAAATTACTTAATTACCAAGTCGATTGGATTACAATTATTTAGGTAAAATTTAGAGAAATTGATTGAAAATCGGAAAAAGGCTAAAATTGTCTATTTTGGCTTAAACACTTTAAAAATGAATTTTAATTTCTTCTGAAAAATTCTTAAAATTACCAAATGTGTAAAACAGCTATGGATTAGATGATTGATGATTTATTCAAGTTTAAAAATAAGTTTAATGTCTGATTAAAGTCCTTCACAAAATCAAAACAAAGCTTTGGTTAGGACTTTTGCTTTTTCTTCATTTAATCTTGTTTAAAGTTTGGTTATGCTTTAAAATCAAGTAAATGGGCATAAATTACAAGAAGGTGGGTTCTGG
>JAOXYD010048181.1:0-13436 GCA_028565735.1 Pinacopodium congolense | reverse complement strand
TAATGGACAAATTATGAATATGCATTATACATATAAATATGTAGTTATGGTCCCTAAGAGAGGAATTAAAATTTCTTTTCTTTCATTTCATTAAAAAAAAGATAGACAATCTAAAAACATCTCTTGGAAGATCAAGAACTAAAAGGGAATCACATTATCTTTAAGACGATTATTCCAATAGATTCAGGTACGCTTCTACTATCAAATTATTCTTGATAATCTGATATGATAGATCTTAACCTTGTATTGTGAATTTGTTGAATCTTAAAAGTTGTATCAGAGTCATTGTCAAGATGGCCTATTGAGATATATGATTCAAATTTATATGATTATTGGTTTATTGTTACTTTGGTTTTGAGATTTTTTTTTTATAATACCCTAAGTTTTGTCAAAATTTTTTATTATTTTCACTCTTTTACACTGGGTTTCAGCTCTTAGTTCTCTTAGGTTTCTTTAGATTAAAAAAAGGCTTGGAAGTTGGAAGCAATTTCTTGATTATCATGCCTTTTCTACTTAAAAGCTTTTATATATTACTTTAGAATGGATTCAAAACTTTGGATTATTATCTTTCACTCAAGAAATGTGTTGATTTTTTTTTTCAAAGAACAATTTACTTTTCTGCAAAACTTTCATTTATATGAATAACGAATAAAGAGATGCGTTAATTTTGGAACATTTTTTAAAGATTTGATAACTTTGTTATGAATCCATTAGAAAAAGGTGTTGAAGCATGTATATCAGTGCTTTTAAGAAAAAATTTTAATGCCTAATAAATTCAGAATTTTAGTTTCTTGAATTTAATAGTAAAATAATTTATTATAAATTATGGTTTAATTAATAAAATTAAGATTTTGGCATATTATTTTTGGTATTTTAAATTAATTAATTGAAGTAATATGTTACCAAAGTAACCTCTTTTATAGATTGATTAATTCTAAAATATCAAGACATTATGTATGGATGAATTTTATACGAATAATGATCGACCTAAAGGAAGGTTGTTATTTGGCCAAAATTTAAACATACTTGTAGTGATAAATATATAACAATTATTCGATTTTTCCATGTGATTATAAGTCAGTCTAAAGAAAGGCTTGTTTTGACAAGAATTTATTATCAATATTTGATCACTACAACAAAAGTACCACTTATAAATTGATATTTCTTTAAAAAGAATAAATCTTAATATTATACTAGGTATCTTATGATGGGGTTGCCATTATTTAAATTTATTAATTATAAAGCATTTGAATTTTAATTATAAGCTTATCTTATTTGTTTTGTTCTCTATTCAGTGAATACTTTTGCTACTATTATATCTGCTAACATTAACTATATTCCTGTGCTGAATGGGACAATCTTCAAGATTTGGAAGGAGAAAGTCATGATCATTCTTAGTTTCATGGATCATTCCTACCTTTCCCAGTCCCTTTGATGAAAAAATAGACTGGGAAAGGTAGGAATGCTTAAATCACATGAGTCTTATGATCATGAAACTTGCAATTTCGGAAATATTCAGGGGCGTAATGTTTAAAGAAAAGGATTTCAAATTGTTCCTTGAATAACTTAAATAGTGCTTTACTAAAAACGAAAAGACCGAAACAAGTATTATTCTAACAAAACTTGTTTCCATAAGGTATAAAGGCAATGGGAGCATCAAGGTGTACATTCTAGAAATGTTTCATCTTGCTTCTAAACTAAAGGCACTAAGGTTAGAGCTATCAGAAAACTCTTATCTCTCTTCCCATATAATTTGGTCAATTTAAGGTTAGTTATAACTATCAGAAGTAGAAGTGGACTCTTCAAGAGCTCATTTCACATTGTGTGTAAGAAGAAGAGAGATTAAAATAAAAGAAGATTGAAAGTGCTCATTTGGTATTCAATTCTAAGGGCAATATCAAGAAAAGAAAGAAAGAAGCAACATAAGGAATCAAAACAATAAACTGAGGAGTTTGTTTGTTACTTTTATCGAAAAACTTCTCACATGAAAAAGGAGTGTGCCAAATATCATACTTGGCATGCAAAGAAAGGTACTCTTCTTTCTTTGGTTTGTTTTGAGGTCAATTTGATTTTATTACCTAGACATACTTGGTGGATAGAGTCTGATGCTACTACTCACATAAGTATGTCCATGTAACAGTTGTTAAACTGTTGAAAATCTAATAATAGTGAAAGATACATCTATGTAGGTGATGGAATGACAATTGAAGCTAAGGCAATAGGGACGTTTAGGTTATCATTTAAGACTGGAAGTTATTTAGATTTGAAAGGGACTTATGTTGTACCAGCTTTTAGGTGGAATTTGGTTTCTATTTCTATTTCAAACAATTTTAGTTATTATTATTCTTTTGGAAATAGAAAATTTAGTCTTTTTCATGATTTAAAACTTATTAGTTCTAATTCTTTATCAAGAATTGATAACCTATATTTACTTTATACAAATGCCTCATATAATGAATCTTTTCATGCTAATTCAAGAGGTACTAAAAGAAAATTGAAAAATGATAATTCCGTTTCATTATGGCATAAGCGTTTAAGGCATATCTTTAAACTAATAATGGAAAAGCTTACGTTAAATGGAATTCTTGATCCACTTAATACATCAAATTTTAAACTTTGTATTGAGTGTATTAAAGAAGGGCAGATAAATATAAAGAGATTGGGTACCAGTAGATCTTTAGACATCTTAGAACTAATACATATAGATATTTTTGTGATATTTCCTTCACCTTCATAGAATGGTAAAGGTACTTTATTACATTCATAGAAGATTATTCACATTATGGGTACCTTTATCTCATTCATAAGAAGTCACAAGCACTGGATATGTTCAAAGTTTTTAAAGTTGAAGTTAAAAATCAACTTGGAAAAAGGATTAGAAGTGTCAGATCTGACTGTGGTGGTAAATATTACGGTAGATATGATGATTTAGGTGAACAACCTATAGGACTATTTGCCAGATTCCTAGAGGAATGCGGTATTGTCCCACAGTACCGCATGTCAGGGAATCCTAGCATGAACAATGTTACTGAGAGATGAAATAGAAGACTTAAAGACATGATAAGGAGTATGATTATTCACATTATCTTACCAGATTCACCCTGGGTAGAGGCATTAAAGACCGTAACTTATATTTCTAATAGAGTTTTAATTAAGGCAATCACTAAAACTCCTTATAAATTATAAATAGGAAAAAAGCCTAGTATAAATTACTTTCACATTTAGGGTTATCCAGCTGGGGTAAGGCCAGTCACTGCTTTGTTGGATACTCTGACCGGTCATGAGGGTATAAATTTTATGATCCTATAGATAAATTAATTTTTAAGACGGGAAATTCCAAATTTTTTTGAGGATTTTGAGTTTGAAGTATGAGATAAAGATAAGGTTAGAAACTTTATCTTTGAAGAGGAACTTGTTTCTCTTCCTATAGTTGTTATTAATCATGATCAAGGTATTATTCCTAACATTATTCAAGAAGGAACTTCATAACAATAAGATAATGTTGAAAATCTCCCTAATCAAGATCAATTGAATATTCCTGAAGGACAAACTCAAGAATCTCAAGAACAAGTGCCATTAACAAGATCCACAAGAGAAAGAAGAAATGTAATTCCAGATGATTATATTTTCTTTCTCTAAGAACATGATATGGACATTAACATAGTCAAAGATGATCCAATCAACTTTTATGAAATCATTAAAAGTTCTAATTCTCAAAAGTGGATTAACACAATGAATGAAGAAATTAAGTCCATGAGAGATAATGACGTTTAAGATCTTGTCTCATTGCTTGAAGGCATGAAACCCATTGGTTGCAAATGGATATTTAAGACCGAAAGAGATTCAAAAGGCAATGTGAAAAGATATAAGGCTCGTCTTGTCGCAAAGGACTTTACTTAGAAAGAAGGTATTAATTATAAAGAAACTTTCTCATCAATATATTCTAAAGATTCTTTTAGGATTATAATGGTTCTTATGCCACATTTTGATCTTGAGTTACATCAGATGGATATTAAGACATCATTTCTTAGCAGTGAAATTGATGAAACAATTTATATGAAGTAGCTTGATTTTTTTTTTTCCAGAGATTCAAAGTATATGGTTTGTAAATTAAAGATATCCATATAGGACTCAAGCAAGCTTCTCATCAATGCTATTACAAGTTTCATCAGGTTGTCATCTCTTTTGATTTTAAGATGAATTTGGTTTATGACTATGTATATCATAAGCTTAATGGGAGTAAGCATATTTTTTGGTTTTATATATTGATGACATACTGCTTGGTAACAATGATATAGGCTTATTGCATGAAACTAAGAAATTTCTATCAAATAATTTTGAAATAAAAGATCTTAGTTAAACTTTTTTTTGTATTTGGAATTTAGATACATTGAGATTGTTCTCGAGGTGTTCTTAGGTTATCACAAAAGAACTATATCGAGAAGGTCCTTAAGAGATTTAGTATGAAGGATTATAAATCAGGTGATACTCTTATAGCTAAAGCAAACAAATTTAGTTTCAATCAATGCCCTAAGAATGATTTAGAAACTAAAGAAATGAAAAAGATTCCTTATACTTTGGCTGTAGGAAGTCTAATGTATGTTCAGGTATGTACGCATCCAAATATTGCATACATTGTTAGAATATTAGGCAGATATTTGAGCATTCCAAGACTGGATCATTGGAAAATAGCTAAAAGGGTTATGCGGTATCTTAAGAGGACAAAAGATTATATGCTCACATATAGAAGATAGGATTAGTTAAAGATAATTTAGTATTCTAATTTAGATTTTTTGGGATGTCGAGGAAGATGTAGATCCACTTTAGGCTATATCTATATGCTTGCTGAAGGTTAAAAAAACACTTATAGCTTCTTCTATTATGGCAATTAAGTTTATAGCATGCGATGAGGCATCTAATCATGGAATATATCTGTGAAATTTTGTCATTGAATTGTGAATTATAGATGGCATTAAAAGATCATTAAAGTTATTTGGGGACAATACATCAACAGTGCTATATTCGAATAACAACAGGAGCTCATCAAAGTCAAAATACATCGACATCAAGTTCTTAATTATTAAAGAAAGAATTCAAAGTGGTCAATTATTTATAGAACATATTAGGACAAACTCCATGATTGTAGATCTATTGACTCAAGGTTTACCACCTAGGGTCTTTCATGAGCACACAACTTATATTAGTGTTTTATCATTTGATGATATATAAGTTTAATGGGAGTTTGTATATATTTACGGTTATAGACATGCCTTATGGATTTTGTATAATTTGATGCTTTAGTATAAAGGATTTTGTGAATTTAAACTCTAATTTTATTCAATTTTATCTCTCTAAGGAATAAGGTAGGACCAATTAGAAATAGGCATGTTATAGATAATTCAACTATAAGACAAGGAAATAGTAGAGTTATTAAGATCTTTATCCTCCTTTGGTAGTTTATTTTGGAGAAGTAGAATAATTCTCACCCAAGGTCATAGTAGATACATCTTCTGACTTTCTCTTATTGGTTAAATTTTATTTAAAAACTTAGCATATTTTGGTAACTATAGCAAAGCTTCAACAAAATGTAGGTTAACATAAGGCTATTTAAAAAGTTTAAGGAACTTACGAAATTGAGTATTCATGCTATCTTAATTCAATGCTATAAGATACAAAATTCTAGGCTTAAACTCCTTGAACACTTGCTGCTTCTCACCATTCATTACCTTATTCTCTTCTTCATTATTTTGCTCTTTGTTAAACTAAATAGGATTCTAACCCATAATCTTGAGGATAAAAAAATATGTTACTGCTAATTTCTTTTATGCTTGGTGATATTAGTATGTTTTTAGGTGAAAACCTAAGTTCAATCGAAGGAAGAAGTCAAAACATGAAGAAAATGAAAGAGTAGAATGCATTGGTAATTAAAGTAAAGATCAAATGAAAGATGAGATCAAGACTAAGATAATTAAGTTTAAATAGGATGATCTATGTACTTTTATGATAAGTTTTGTCTTAATCATCTCAATGTGTTTAAGAGCTCTTCATGTATATGCATTATAAATAAGTTAAAAAAGGCATAGTTCTTTTTATTGATCAAGACTAATTAAGCTTTTGTTTCAAATAAATGTTCCTTTAAAAAATTTTGGAGAATTTTTTAAATGTGTTTGAGTCAATTTTTTACAAAAGGAATGAGTTTTAGAAGCTTGAAAAACTTTTAAAAAATGGTTGAAAAGTTCCTCTAAGTGTAATAATCAATCAATATGGTTTACTAGTAGATCAACATAAGTATTATATATATATATATATATATATATATTGATTGAATATTATAGGGTAATGGTCGACTAATGTTTTAAATAAGTGAGTAACAATTTTTCTAGTATATAAATGACAAGTAAAACAACACCAATATTCTCCACTGGTTGGCTAACACATGTAAGTGATAAAAAAAACAGGTGAATGTGCATTTTAATTAAATGACTAATTAATGGATTGGTCGACTAGTATGGGATATTGGTTAACTAGTGTGTCAGACTGGTTCACCAATGTACCTAACTGGTCGATTAGTGTGTTTATCAAGTCGAGTTGTAATGGCTAGCTTTTATTTCTAGCTTTTGTAATTTATGTCTCATGAAATTTTAACATAGAGTAATGACTAGAACAAATTGGTAGTTTATTTTTGAAGAATTTAAAGCTACATATACTTGCTCTTAATGTGCTTGATGAAGGTTTTGAGGTTTTGTATTCCTGAAAGAATGTATGGTGTATTAAAGAGTTAAGAGTATTGATTTGTAAGCTTTTTTTTACTTTCATCAGTTTGTTAAGCCCTTGAGTTTGTATTGATCAAGTAAAATATTTAAGTTGTGAATTTATTGTCTAAAAGGTTAATTTTAACCCTAAAGGAAGATTGTTTAAGGAGTTAATTTTCACCTTAAAGTAAGAATGTGTAAGGATTCTCTTTACCTTTAAGATTAGAGTGGAATATTTGAGTATGTCTTAGAGAATGGATTTAGGCAAATGATTATTTGTCAAATCTTTATAAAATTGGTTATAATATCTCTTTTTTACTCTCTTTATTTTATTCAAGTTTGTATTTGTGATTGAAATATATTGGCATCATCATCATCATCATATTATAATTACTTTAGGGTGAATTTTGATTTAACAAGAACTTATAAATTTTTAATTATAGCCAATTCACCCACTCTTTTGGGTGTCATAGGGATCATCACTCTTCATAATCGACAGTTTGTTTTGTTTTTCATTTAATTCACTCTTCAACACCATCTTCATGTACTTCCTAGGATTTATTCAGTATTGCTAAACAAACTTCCTTCTTATTATTATTAAGTAATTTGGCAATCTGCCTAACTTAAATCTTTAAATTGTGGATAAAAGCCGCTTAATTTCTTTAAGATGGCTCAAGGCTTTGAAATTAAGCCTCTAATGTAGATATGAAATTGGTTACTAATTCTTCCAAGCTTAGTTTCTTCTCTTATTACTGGTGCTGAAAACCCGATGAAAGTGGCCTTAAGTTCACTTGATTTCTCCATGAGAAATTTGGATGATTCCCCCATCTTAAGTTATATATGTTACTATAAGGGTTATTCTAAGTCCTCAAAGAAGTTTTCATCCAATATACTTGCTCAAGTTTTACAATGTTATTGCCCATCTGATTGTCTTTACTCCATAGTTTCCTCCACATCAATCATAGAATAGTGCCAATGCTAGTTTACTTGGCATGCTTATCCTATCAATATTTCTATTCGATGACTCTAATTAATTTATACCAATGTTGAAATTAAATTCACTTAGTGATTCCTTATTAGTTAACTGTCCTTCTTAGCCCTATGTATCACTTAAAAGGTGGGGTAAATTAGACTACTAAAAATTTTCTAAACCTTTGACTAACTTAAAGTTTTTCCTTAAAAACAATTGTAATGATATGGGAAAATATAACAATATAATGAAATTTATAAATTAATATAACTCAAATTAAAATGAACTTGTAAAATAAAAAGAGTATGGGGAAACAAATGGAAATATGAATTTATAGTGGTTTAACTATGGGGAAACAAATGGAAATATGAATTTATAGTGGTATGACTCGCTTATATCCGTTTTCCAACCACTTATTGGAAATTTCACTATAATCTTTCTTTACGAGTGAAGAATAACTCTTATACAACAATCTTCCTTTATATTTGAAGAGTAAATCTTACAACGCAATTAAATCTCCTTCCTAAAAGTGAATAGTAAAATAATAATTCAATCAAATATTACTTACCACAAGTAAAGAATAACCCTTATAACTTAGTTTCAACAAACCTATAAGATAATATACTCAAAAAGTATCTCTCTTGCTCAATCGAAGTGGTTAAGAGGACTCAAAACAAAAACAAGAATGAATGCACTCAAATACACTACTACATACTTAACAATCACTCAAAGAATTACTCTTATAAATTTCTATACACTTAGATACCAATGGATACTTAAACAACAATTCAAAACACCTATTTATAGGCCTAAAAACTCATACTAGCCATCTATAGCCATTGAAAATAATTAACTACGAATAATTAAAAATTTTGCTGATAGAAACTCCTTGTTATTTAGATTTTATAACCATTGGTCGATAAATCGCAGGCACTAGTTGACTAGTTAGACGCACTAATCAACTAATCAATAAAACTGGTTCATCAATAAGCTATACTCATTGGCTAGTCTCATACAAAAAATCATACTAGTTGATCACTCCTTAGATGCTGGTCTGCCAATACCTCTAGCTTTCTAAGAGCTCATTTAGTTCAACTTTTTTTTTTTGTGTTTTCATCAATTTTCATGTGTTTTTTCAGTTTTTGTCCTATTTTTTAGATTTTTATGTTGTATTTATATTTTTTTCGATTTCTCTGCATTTTTAATTTTTATTTTTATAAAAATATAAACCAAAAACTAAAAACCAGAACCATACCAAACAAGTTTTAAGCTTTATAAACTTCCCAAAAAACATAACAATGTTTCTTTAAAAAAAAACTTGACTTAAACATATTTACGAGTTCCTAAAAGCATTTTAATGTATTATTAACACTTCTGTAAAAACTTTCACGATTTTTTTCCTTAAATATGAGACCATTATATGCAATAAACCTAAATATGAATATATATGCATGATTTAAGGCCCTAAACACATTTAAAAGATCAAGATAAGATTTACAACAAAAATAACATAGGATAGCCTATTCCATATAACTATCTTGATCTTGATCCTTCGTCCTATAGCATTGTAAGCCTTATGGCATATAAGAATTGGGGTGCATTATTGGTTTTAAAAAATTTCCAAACTAAGTCTTAAACTGCCTAAACTAATTTATGAAGAAGAAGTCTATAAACCGAAATTCAACATAAATGTGATGATATGTTAATTTAACATAATAACTCAAATTAACATAACTCAAGATCAATTACAATATGCATAAAATTAAAGAGTTACAAATAAGAAAGGATAGATCATAATTTTTATAGTGGTTTAACTAACCAATCATTAAACTATGTCCACTTCTAACATCATTAGATTTTCACTATAACAAATCTTCCTTAAGGTAAAGAGGAACCCTTACAATATCTTCTTGCCATAAATAGGGTTAAAAACAACCCAAAAATATTAATTAAGTGTGAAGAGTAACCCAACTCAATTTTCTTTCAAGGGAGTGAAGAAGAATCCAATACAAATCTTTCTTTATCTAGAGTGAAGAGTAACCCTTTACCAAAATTAATCTTAATAATAAAATCTCAATTCTTAATCCCTAAAAAATCTATTAAAAATAAATTCATGCTCGATGTAAAGCTTTATCAAATTAATACTCAAGAGGGCTTATACAAACTCAATGAATGCAACAAACTCCTAGTAACTCAAACATGGCCAAAGTCATAGTTATATCCAACAAACGCTATGCTCAAACACTTCCTCTAAGTTCTCTCAAGGCTTCATTAATATTCATAAAAAAATTATTCCAATACTATTAGGACTCTTAATTCTATAGTTTCCAAGCTCAAAATGCTATTAGAGAGGTTTCTTAGCCATTAAAGGGGTTGAAAAAAATCATTAGACAACAAAAAATACTAACCATTATCTAATTTTGCAAACATTTAATCAATTGGTATTCATGGAGTGGTCAACCAACCGTTAGTTGACTACCCCCTTTATTTGATCAATCAATATGCTAATTTTTAAGGAATTGGTTGACCAACCATTGGTAATGGTCGACTCAATAACTAAAAAATCTCAACTAGTCGATTAGTTCACAGCATTGGTTAACCGGTGGTTTTGCAAAACCAATTATCTCATTCTTTAAAAACTTAAATTAATTTCAAAACTCACAGAACAAGTTTATTTATTCCAAAAATAAATTCAACCATTTTTCATAAGTTCACCATAAATTTTTGGAGATCAAAACCCATTAATTAAGCTAAAAAACTTGGAATGTCTTGATACATACAACTTTAACTAGATTTTGAAACTTTCTATTTCAAAATCAATTCTAATCAATATCCAAAGTATTCAATTTACTTTAAAACCAATCTATACTTGAGGATGAAGATTTTTCAATTAAGTTCAAAAACAAATTATATCTAGTTTGTAAAAAATTAAATTTACAAAACTTTTCATTTTAACAACTTTCAAAACCATTAATAAACATACAAAAAAATTTCTTTCATTAAAAAATCAACTCATAAAAGTTTGAAATTAATCGTTAAGAGATTCTAAATAGCAAGACATGTCAAGTTAATCTCAAATATAAAATATGCCTTCATTATGGAAAGTTTTCATTTTAAACAATTTTTAAACTCTTTTAAAAATTTCCAAATTTTCTTAAACATTTTTTCACTTTAAAACCAATTCATTCAAGTTATAAAACTTCTCAAAAATAATTTTAGACACCAAGAAATTTTAATTAAACTCAAATACAAAATTTATCCTGGTTATGAAATTTTAAACACTTATGAAAACCTTCCAAAACTTCAAAATCTTTTGAAAGTTTTCCTATACTTTTCAAAATCAATTTTCACACCAAAAAATTGACTCAGTCATTTTAAAACACACACATAAGAACATTTAATCAAACTTAAACAACTTCTTACACTTTGACACATCAAGAGGATTACTTTAAAACAATTTTTCAAAATTCCTCTTGATACATAAATTCCTTTTATTAGTAACAATCTATACCAATATGAAAACTCTAAACCAATTCTCTTATGAAAGTGTAATGGTCAAACTTAAACAAACTCTAAAACTTTTAACCAAAATCCTAAATGAAAATGATCATACAAACCTTGATCCCTTCAAGCATTGGTAAAATCAACCAATACTTATAAAACAAATACATAACTAAACATATTCAATCTTTATCTTCATAATCTTGATCTTTGTTCTTGACTTTTACTTTAATACTTGCTCCATCATTTCCATTTTACTTCATGAATTAACTTATACTTTGGGCTCCATAATAAGTTCTTACACATTTTTCATTTCTCTATCTTTTCAATTTCACCAAAACTATAATATTACTAATAATGACATTTTGTCATCACTAAAACTAATGATTGGAACCTCCCTTATATCTTTCTTTTAGTTGGTGATAAAACATATGATATTAAGGGAACATAAAAAAATTTTACAAAAAATCTGCAAGGCAAACCATAATGCTCATAAAATGAGTAAATGCTATTACTCTTAACCTTTTTACCTTTTACTCTCCTTAATATCATTAAACACTCTCCCTCTTTTTGACATTATTTAAAAAATTGAAAAGATACCAAATGTTAATAAAATTGATGTAAAAAACTAAAGTAGATACCAATTGTTAATGAAAACAAATACCACTTGTTATACATTTGAGACATGTGTCATACCATATATAGAAAGAAAAAAATTCCACTTGTTATGAGATACATCACAGGTTGTCAAAAATCAAATGATACCAATTTTTATAAAAGAGTTAAAAATATGTCAATTGTTAAAAAAATTCCCTTTAATTATTGTTTTGAAAAACCTTTGTCAAACATTTACAAAAACTCTCATAACCATGTGAAAATCTTTCCAAACTACCTATCTCTCTTCCTATCATCAAGATCAACAATCACATTAAATAATAAGCTTTAATACCAAAAATAAATGACACTTCCCCTCAACTAATGTATAAAAAAATTATACTCCCCCTAAAATTATGCATTAATTTACTTAGGAGATTTAAAAACACATTATGCACACAAAAAATATTTGTTTTGAATCTTTTTATATAAAAAACACCATATTATGCAAATTTTACATTAAAAACACACATGTTAACTCAAAATATACATTTTATGCATCAAAAACATATATTTGACATATTATGCATTAAATATGCAAAACATTAGCATAAATATGATTAAAAAATTAACCCCCTAAATGAAGCAGCTAATATCATCTAACCTTCTCCTAAAATCTTGTAAAAATAATTAAAAATTCCAAAAAAGGTATTCCCCCTAAGTTTGTGTATTATGAAAATTTTAATCACATAAAGGGAAGGTATTTGTGAAAAAAACATTTTTCAAAAATTTGGATATTTTCAAAACAAATATAAAACCACTTATGAAAATGAATCCCATTGCAAGAGTGATGGTGCTTGATCCTCCTCATTAGTCGTGAAATATATGAGAGCCACTTGTTCTTTCAAGAGATTATTCTCCTCTTCTTTAGCTTTATGACCACCTATATAAATATCTTCTAACCTATGTCAAATTTTATTAGCCAAAGTGTATATAGAGACTTTATAAAAAAATATTTATATCCATTACACTAAATAAAATGTTCATGACATTTTTATCCAAAGAAACTGGTTCTGTATCATTTGAATAAACATAAGAGCCATTTGAAATAATTTCCTAAAAATTAATATTTTAGCTCATAAAGAAAATTTTCATCCTAATTTTTCGATCTAAAAATCATTACCATTAACAATAGTGGAGTATACACTTCTTACCTTCTTAATCAGAATAAACATCTAAATGTTCCATTTCAAATATTTTCTAACAAATTTCATTTAAAATTTATGCAAAAAGTGAGACATACTCTGATACTAACTATAAGCTCTATGGCCCATTATATCAAATTGCAAATGCATTTAAATCATTTAATTCTTTTTCAATCTTTAACTTGAATCACAAAAATTAATTCCAAATGTAAAAGGAAAATACGCCGGATTTAATGCATCATCTTTTTGACACTTTCACATCCTTTAGTTAATTTAAATCATAATTTAATTATTCACATAATTGATTAAATACATAAGTAGTTTGGTTGATAGGTCACTTCAGTGTTTTTACGCGAAAATGAACATTTTGTTTTGAACAACCCCAATTATTCGACTGAGTCACATCAAATCATC
>JAOXYD010048170.1:0-13437 GCA_028565735.1 Pinacopodium congolense | reverse complement strand
TAATGACCTTATTCAGTCAACCGATGGTCTCAGTCGGTCAACCTATCACCTGATTCGATCTAAATTTCGACAAATAGACACCAAGAACGCTCAATTTGGTTAATGAATAAGGAAGATATGAATTTTGGAAGATTTTAGGGCGAAAAGAGGCAGAGAGAAAAAATCTGAAACGTTGAGTTTATATAGTCTACACCTAGTAAGGACACCTGGATCATCCAATAATGACGTCATTATTGGGAAAGTTATGGTCATTAAATTGAATTTTTTTAAAAATTTGACAATAAAGTGAAAAAATCTTAAATTTATTATTCGTATTTTTAATCATTTATAAATAAAGTTAAGGATTTTTTTCCCTTTTAACATTTGGTATAAGATTTCACATCATACTTTTTCATGAAGACAAGTTGGTTTAACATGATAAAACTTGTCATGTCATTCAAGTTTAAAGGAATATAGTTGTTCTAAACATTTTTTTGTAAATTTAAGGGAACATCAAGGATAGGGTGGTAGGTTGAAGTATTGCTAATAGTAAATGCTAACTATCGAGATTGTTTTCACGTGGTAAGAAACCACAATTGTTCTTATGTTAGGAGGAGATGCTGATGAAAATTTCTATCTCATGTTCCCCTGTGTAACATAGGGTAATGGGAATTTAAAGTCTTAGGGTGATTGGACTACCTAGTTTTGGATTCTAACCTACATAATTAAGGTTATGTGGTGTCATAACACAAACAACCCTTATGAAGTATCACCATTTATGGAAAATATTATGTTTTAGTTTTTCTAAATAAACTTTCATAAATAGAGTACTTAAGGAAACTGAGAAACGAAAAGAAAAGAATACAGAAAATTATATTAAGATACTACAGTTGTAGAGTTATTTTTTCAAGTTAGACGGACAATTCTTTTAGTGATACAATCTCAATGTCAAAATAGCCAAAAATTGGGAACAAAATACGCATAACCTCATTTATAGTTTTGCAATCAGCAAACATTGTTAAGCAATGAGGGCTAACATAGACAAATGAAACTACTAAGTTTTTGCTACCATTTCCCTATCAATGTTAAAGTCACTTTTTTTTTTCTCTCTCTCTCTTTATTTGCTTGTTTAAATTGAACCCTATCATCTATCTATCTATCAAAAAAATATTGTTACGTTTATTGGCTATGGCTACCCATTTTAGAGAAGAAACAAACTAACAATACAAAAAATGAAACAGATACTAAGGAGAACAACATAAGATGCTTTACTTCACTAAAAACAAGCAAACATGATAGGTTTAATATTAAATAAAAATAAAAGAACATGAAAGGCTTTATATTAACTTTTTAGATGCAATATGCTATTTGAAATTTTGAGTTACTAATTCTTGACTTTTTTCTCTTATCCATATTAGTTAGAAGGGAAAATTGCAAAAAAAAAAAAAGAACCTCAAAATTTCTTAATTTTTGAAGTAGTAGACAGAACTTCAAAAACTTGAAATTAAATGAGTAAAATTTTAATGTGATTCAATTTTAACCTGTCATTAGCCTGAGTATTAATGGTAATGATATGTTGGTACAGTAAGTAAGTACTAAAAGGTGACATACCAGCTTCACGTAACATGTACATTTGGACATGAACAGATGTAATTTTTTTAATGAAAAAATTTATTTGATTATTAAATTAGAGTCTTTTAATTGATTTTTAAATAACTAAAATGAAGTAGAAAAGGTTGTATAATTTGAGCATCCTACCATCTTTAGTCAGTCTTTGTTAATTTGTAAGTGATTCTCCTTTGTATTTTCTCCTTCATCAATTTATAAGTGATTTTTGTTATTGGTTTCTCTCCTCACTACATGGTAGTCGATTGATTAGAGCTGTACTCATCCCTAGATCTATAGCCCACTACAAGATGAAGACTTTAGATCTAGACTACAAAGTTGGAAACACATATGTGTTTTTGAAGAATCACGTGTCGGCGAGCAAGAAGAAGAGTTACCATATCCCCTTTGCTTTAATGACTTACTTTTCCTTGAGTCATTTCATAAGTAGATCGAGTTTTAGGTCAATGAAACTGAGGTTTGGTGTTGTCATTGTTTTGTGTAAGTGGGCATATCCCTAATTAGTTTAGGCACTATTTAATTATTGTTTAGCCTGAGAACTTAGTAGTTAAAAGGCAAGAAAGAGATAGTATTCTTCCTAATTCTTACCTATAGCTTATGCTTGCATGAACGCAAGAAAACTAGGAAGGAAGGTTTCAATGTGAACATAAGAAAGCTAGAAAGGAAGGTGTTCTTTATAACCCTAACTACAGCTTATGCTTGCATTCAATATTGATGAAGTAATTCAAATAAGTTATTATATATAACGAGTTCAACTTTTAAACCCCTTACCATGCATCTTCATCCACCTACTTCTTACTTGCTTCCATATTTTTTTTCTTATCCCTGCGACGTAGGTTCAAAAACTCTAATCTGAGTGTCTCATGAGTTGCAAAGGAGAGGAAATAGTTCATAAATCTCTCTGTAAACTATGACTAGGTCACTGCACCAAAATATTGAAGGATATGGTTTTAATACCAATCTTTGGCCACCCTTTGCAAAGACATCTCTACCAGACTTACTTGCTATTTCGTAGAACAGTGCAACCTCCTGCCTCGCATTTCCACCTCAACGAGAAATTTAATAGTCTTTTGACGTTTAGTTCTATTAAACTCTATCGGATGAAACCTTGAATATGCCATAGATAATTGAATATTTGACCTCTCTTGTTCTAGGACTGCAACTAGTGGAATTGGTTGTTGTTGTTGCTACTGTTGCTATATCATCATTATCAAGTCTCGAAACATAGCATTGTTAGCTTCTATCCTTACTAAGAATTCTTGCATATCTAACTCGAGTGCCCAAAGGACTCCTTGCAACACCTTTGGTTCCTCCACAGGTGTCTCTCGAGCATGAGCCATCCTGCACTTACCACGCCTTCCAATTGAAGCAGTAAAGGCAAATGTCTTATCTTGGGGCGAGACTTCATCGTGACCCTCTTGGTTAAGTCGAGAGAGAAATCGAGCATGTCTGTTCATGCTGAAATTAAAAGCAAAAGAATAGTCAGTGCCACCGGTTAAGATAACAACATATTCTCTAAGAAGTTACCTTAAAGAAGAAATGAATTTCTGTAGGCCCACAGTGACAAACAAAAGGACATCCTAGGCCGTAATTCTGTAACTTATTTGTGATACCAACTTTGTTATGACCCGTCATGGATACGTGACCTGCATGTGGGACTTGAGGATTGAAACCCCATATCACATATAAGCCTGCTACTAATGATAAAATAAATGCAAAACATAAGAAAAATGGAAGGAACATTAGATACACTAATAATGGTGCACATTAGAAAGAAAACTTACAACACATGAAATCCTATCACTGCGAATGCTACAACACAAGACAAGTGAAAATAAAGGAAAAGCATTTATAAAGATAGATAAGCTGTAACAAACACGGCTTAGGAGTCATTGATGTGAAGTCGATGGCAATTAACTTGAAAAAAAAGGTTAAGGGGAGTCAGACTTCGGTGAGTAAGCTCACATTGCCCTACATATCTAAGGCTATGAGAATAATCATGCATGAATATAGAAACACACATACACACATCATATTATAGATCCAATAACATCAAATAAACAATTAATCATAGGGGAAGAATATCTGTAGGACCTTAATCTCTAAGGGTAAAGCCTCACAACACTAAACCTCAAATGACTACAGGGAGTTAAGTATCACCAACGACCCAACCATGCTCTTATAATCATATAGCCATAAGGCTTTCTTAATCCAAAAGGGATGTGGGGAGTCAAGCATCACCAACGGTCCATCCTTTACTTAAGGCATCCAAAATTATAAACATAACAAATAAGGGCTCGACTGGGAACCAAACATCAACTAGGATCGACCATAGCATATCTTAATATCACAAATATAATAACTCTCATAATCATAATTAGTGCGCATCTGATCTTGATGTATACTTATCAGATGGCATGTCTTACATATTCTTTCTTCCCCATAATCACAATCAAACACAATATGTATAGTAAAAATATTAATCATGCAATTTCACAAAACAAGCATTCAACTATGTAATGATTTTCAAGCATGTATCCAGTACTTAAACCCAAACGTATGCACTTAGATAGTCAAATGTAACAAACTTCCCAGCAAACTTCTGTAATAACTTGAATCAATATTTTTTCCTTTGTCAGCTTTAGAAATCTTTTTATTATGAACCAGTAGAGTTACAACTGAATTACTCTTTTCCATTTTAAATTTCTTTAACAAATCCAATACAAACTTCCTTTGGGAAATGAAGATATCGACATTTATTTACCTAGTCTCCATTCCAAGAAAATAAGTGATATGCCCAGGTCTAACATTTCAAAAACAGATTTCATTTCCTTCTTGAATTCTTTTATAAAAAATTTGTTACTTCCTGTAACCAACACGTTGTCTACATAGATAGACACCCTTTGCACCAACCTTTTTTTCATATAAAGTGGCCTCATTTTAACTTATAATAAAACCATAATGAGTCAAATTTGAATTGGTCTTACTATATCAGGGTCTAGGAGCTTGTTTTAAACCATACAAGGCTTTGCTTAGCTTCTACGCTTCATCTTCATCTCTTTGAATCTTAAAATTGTCTAGTTGCTCAATAAATAGCTCCTTCTTAAGTTCATCATTAAAAAAAGGATGATTTAACATCTAAATGGAACACTTGCCACTGTAATTGAGTTGTTAAAACTAGAAGTAACCTTATGGTTTCATGTTATGCTATCAGTGCATAAGTATCACCATAATCAATCCTAACTTATTATGAATACCCTTTAACAATTAACTTGGCCTTAAGCTTATGCATATAATTATTAGGATGCATTTTTCATAAGTCTCAGACAAAGATTTAGTCTTGAGAGTCGGAGATTTAGTTGAAGAGTCATCAAACTTACTTTCTTCATTTCTATCGCTGGGCCTTTTAATTGTAGGGTTGGAAATTACGAACCCTTTCTCGAATTTTCATCTTTGTCAACATAACCTTTTTCCAATTGCAAAAAGAGTCTTCATTTACCACAACACTTCTTCTAATAGAGACTTTATGAGTTTTCAGGTATGCACCATATAAACTTTAGACGTGAGTGTTCAAAGTGGAAGTGACAAAATCAATTTAAAAGGGGAAAGATTTTAATGACTAGGGAGGAGAAAGCTTATCATCTTTATTCATATTTTCATTCATTTCCTTTGGGTGATACTAATTTATTTTCTTAACAAATTTAATCACCCTCACCTAAAAAAATACATGCAAAAGAACATTATTTTGTAATTGAAGACCTCAGGGGTTTTGTGATTTTTATAAAGTTAGTGGCAACTTAGAAACATATAATACATTTTATACAAAAATAGAGGTTAATAAATTCACTATTCTTAGGCATTAATGATTACAAATTAACCATACACAATTATTAATTTTCATTTTAAGACTTGGTTTTTAACTTTTTAGTATTAAATTTAGTTGAGCTATATGCCTTATGGTCTATAATCTTAAGTTAATGATATTAAGTAAGAAAGAGGTGGAAAAACCAAGATAAGAGAAATGACGCTTGCTTGATTTGACCAATGACCATGTGCAAGAGGTTGTCTGGAAAAGAATTGAGAAGCTACTTTAGTTAAGTAATTTATTATTACTTGGTTTCTCTATTTTTTTTTGGTTCAAATAGGTTTTTTTTTCTTTCTCATTTATGAAGTGTGCTTTATTTTCTTATAGTGATATAAATCCTTCATTTCCCTTACTAACTTGAGCTTTATCATTGTTTAAAACAATTCTATAGTTCTATGATGTGACTTACTACACTTCATATACCAAATCACATTTCAAATTAATAGTTTAAAATTGTTTGCTTTTTTATGTTGACTTTATCCTTTTAATCTAAGTTAACAATATTGAATCTTTATCCATAAATTTTGTAGAGACTATGGTTACTTCTTTAACTAATTAGAAGTTAAGTAAACTTCTTTTTTATTTTCTCAACTAAGAGTAATCAAAGATTTTAAGGGAAGCCAAAGTCTCTTTTCCTAGTATTTGAAATTAATTTTTATCAACAATTATTAGTTTTATCATATTTATGTTAATTTGAAAAGATTTTATTTATTTTTATTTTTATATGCAATATTAAGGATATGATAATGTTGTTTTTAAAAAAGGGAATACAAGTGATATTTAAGGTTTTATGAGTTTAAATCTCCTTAGAATTTATCAAGATGTCTTACTACTAAAGGTGAGGAGTTAAGACCTCATGCTCTCAAGACGTCCAAATATTAGAAATGAGGAGTTGAAGCTTAATAACTATTTTGGTTTCCTAAGAATTTCTCAAGATTTCCAAATATTAAAGGTATGGAGTTGAGATCACATGATTGCTCTCAATATTAGTCTATGCTCTATAGTCAAATGGTTGGTCGTAATTTTGTGACATATTTTATTAAAAGCATTATTTATCTTATATATATATTTGTTTAGTTAATTAATATATAAGATAAAATACAAAATTGAAATTATGATGAAGATCATAATTATGAGAATTTTATTGCAATTAGGTATTACCCTTAAATTATTCATAGTCATTACTCTATTAAAACTGGATATTAATAGAGCTGAAAGACTAAAATGCTTTATATTTCTTTCCTATAAAGGAAGCAATCATTCTTGTAGATTAAAGTATAGAGATACTTGAATAAATGTGTGGGTGGTTATTAGAAAACAAATTTGTTGAACCGACCTGATATGAGAAATCCATATAGATTATTTCTTGTGTATTTATAAAAATATTCATAGTGATGATCGTATAAGTGATCCATAAAATTGAGATTTCCAAGGTATCTCATATAGTGATTGCCATGTTTTGATACTACTTATGATTTATTCTACTTGTGAATAAATCACTTGACAATCATTAGATATAGTATGAATTGTATGGAGGTAGTTGAATGATTAGGATTCATTATCCTAAAGTGATTAGGGTGAATATTACAATGTTTTTTATTAGTATCAATTTAAAAATCCTTAAATAAGATGGAATGGCACTTTGAAAATAATATCATTAATAAAATCAATTACTAATAGTAAAGAACTAATATGATTGGGTTAAAATAAAGTAGATACTAATGTCATACTCTATATCTAATCAGAATATGATATGACGAAAGAATTGAATTATTAGAAAAACATGTATAAACAAGTTAAGTTGAAATCATTTTAATATTCCTAATATTTTGATTGTCATGATGTGTTGTTAAACATCATTGTTGATATATAATTATAAATTATTTAAATAGAAAATTAAAGATAAATTGAAAGGAGTTTAAATTTATCTGACTCTAATTATGAATTATAATTGTAATTTATAATTATTATCAATATATTATGAATCTCATATGTCACACATAAAGATAAACTAAGGAAAGTAAAATGAATTAAGTTGGATTTAATTGTAAAGTTTTATAAATTTCAAGGATCAAATATATGATATTTGATTTTATTAAGATTAAATAAAAACTATAAATCAAATAAGACTTTAATTATAATTATATTTAATTTTAATATTAAGAAAATCTTATATATTTTTCCTATATAAAAAAATAAAACATAAAATAAGTTAGCACTTTTCGCTTTCTTCCTCTTAAATAATTTGATTTGTAAATACTGTTAGAGGTCAGACATGTATACAACTAAAATAATTAACATAAACTTATAGATTTGAGAAGACATATATCAAGTTTCCCAATAAGACATGAATTTTGATTTAATCTTTTTATTTAATAATATGATCTTAACTTTTGGAAAATACAAAAAAGTTATTTTGTTTCCGCTATAAATTTGGCAATTGCATTTCGATTTTTCAACACTCAAGACATCCAATAACTAGAAGTGAGGAGATGAAACTTTATAACTATTTGGGTTGAGCTTGTTACATGAAAATAGTAATATCATATTAAACTAAATTCATACTAAATATGTTAGGCACATGTTCTTATTATATTATGACTATAATGTATATTTTCGTATTACCAATGTCAAGAGTACATAAAATAAAAGGAAAAATTAACTTATTTTTTACTTGATGGATGAAAGGGATTATCAGACTCTTTTCTTGATCATAGTTGAGAATTATCTTTTATCTACAAAAATGTATTCGGCTCATATAAATTACACATTTCATGGAAAGTAAGGGAGTTAGGACGTGGTTAGTCTTGCAGACTAGTACTTTAGCCATTAAAAGATCTAACAAATAGAAATTAATAATATGTTATAAAGTATGGATGTTAATCATACTAAGTGTTCTTGTTATATTATTATTCTGCAGAAGGATTCTTATGATTAAAATTTTATAAAAGAAGCTGCTACAACTTGATAATTAATCATGTTATTTCAGCATTTTATTACAATTTTTAAAATTATTGTATATTATAATAATAATTATTAATCAGTTAGACCGGTTAAAATTTTATTTTTAAATACAAACAAACTTTATTGCCTATTAAATCATTAAGATCTTTTTGATAAATTTAAATTATATATTTTTATGGAGCAAATAACAGTACTTCATAAGGACATCCGTGTGGCTAGCACCTAATGTTTTCATAGTATGAATTCTAGGAACTTAATTAAGAGATAAATAAATGATGGAAAAAAATGGAATGTGGATGTACGGAAGTTTTCAATAATTTGGATGAATAAGAATAAATCTCATCCTATTTTTATAGTTTTCAATTAGTCTGATAAAAATTAGGGCCCGTTTAGTTCGGCTTCGATTTTCAGATTTGGTTTTCGGATTTTCTAAACATAAAAATCAATAAAGAACATTACAAAAATCGAAAAAAAAAACATTTTAATACAGCACAAAAATCAAGACAGACAACATAAAAATATATAAAAATACACAAATTTCAATACAAAAATATAATATTCACATTAAAAAATCACAACAAAAAACTTTATTAAACGGCCCTAATTATAGCAAAAATGAAACTCGTAATTACTTGTAGTTTTCGGATCTCAATTATTCACCAATTATATAGGGATAACCCTAAAAAAATCTACATCAACCGAAGTTCCGTCTAAAAGTAACACAACTAAGTGCATAGCATTCAAACAATAATTATTTAGTCCTTTTTATTATAACTAATAAGGTATATATTCAAATTCCAAAACAATTTTTGGGAAATAAAAACTAATTAATGATAAGAAGATATTCTTTTAATAGGATATTGACACTAACCCCTTCTGCTATATAAATGACTTATGTGAAAGAATAATAAAATCAATCAAGTCCCCAGTCCACCAAATATATAGATGGTTATAATCACTTATTCAATCTTATTTTTATTTTTAGGACGGCTAAAGTTTTCTACGCAAATTTCTTATTCCTTTTCATTATCATTCTTTCAGGTTTGTTTGTTTAATCATTCAAACAAACAATATTTTCAGATAATAATATTTTTTTCTCCACATGAGTGATATTCTTATCCATCATTTCATAAATAATTAATTCGATTTGCTCTATTGTGCAAGTTGAAGAGTTATTTGCAAAAAACCTAATTAATTACCTTCTGTTCTTCCAACAGCCACAAATTATTTCTTCTATCTTGTCATTATTTTTAATGTTATAAAAGCTCATTCCAATGAAGTAAAAACTTTCTTTGAAGATTACTATTTTCACCTTACAAATTTCACAATTCTTTTCTAATAAATTTGGAAATATTGCAGCTCTATCAAATATTTCTATGGTTGAAGCAGGCCAAAATATGTGTGAAACAGTGTTGGATCCATCACATTGCGAACTCTCATCGTATGGGGCAACAATGCTATGAATCTTTCAATAGGCATGGAATTTGTATTGAAAAAGGTCAATCTGGCAACTATGAATGCGTATCCATCTATCCTTGCTGCTTGAGATGGAGTAGCTTCTATTTTCTCGTAATTTTCTTTATTGTTAGTATTCTAAATAACAATAAAGTTTCACAAGAGGTTATAATTGAGTGAAGCAACTTATTCAGCAAAGACAACATAAATATGCAATCATTATATAACGATAACAATCAATGTAAAATTGTGCAACCATTTGATACGTTAAGATACACTAGAGGTAATAAAAACGTGTGTTTTCAGTGTTTATTTATAATATAATATTATACTTCAAATTCATTCATTATCTTTGACAAATATTTTTGGTTATATCAGTTTAAATTACAAAAAAAGTCCTGTGAGTTTTTTTTAGCCTAAAAAGTTGTCATATTGATTGCTTCGTTCCATTTTTATCTTTAAAAAAGTTATAATTGTTTTTTTTATAGTAAAAAGTTATAACTTTTCATAATATTTATTCTGCTGTAATCTTTTTTTCGACTTAGAAACTTCATTTATGCTTATATTACTCATAGCAACTCTAGACCTACAATTTTCATTTATAATTAACACCTAATATGAATGTCGATTCTTGAAAAACTAATCAGTAACATAAAATTGAAGAAGAATCTACATCCAAAGATGTCTTGATGCACCTTATAGCTACCTTCCAATTTAAAGGGAAATACCTTTTTGTCTAAATTAAAAATTATTAACAAAGAAACATTATACAAGGAAGTCTCTAGACTATTGTTCACGTGCATACAAAATAGTAATGGCCAAGGCACAACCCAGTACCATGTAAGTAGAAACTTCACCCAAAACTTGTATAAAGAAACATTATACTAGGAAGTCTTGGACCTTACTCGTCATCTCGTTCAATAGCTGCTGGGAAGGCTTCCCCTTTTGTCCTGATAAAATCTCAAATTGCTTTCTTTCCAGACCAAATATATGATATTGCCGAAAGCCAAGTAGAATTTGATACCTTACCATCTTCGATTGTTTACCCATTCCACAATGTCTGCCCACTCTATATGACTACATTGTATGTATCCCATGCTGCACTTTCATAGTCTCTTACCGGATAAAGTTCATGTAGTCACAGCTAAAAAACAAATGGCCAATTGTCTCGGAAAATCTATTGCATAGCAAGGCATGCTAGAGAATCAAGTTATTACCAAATAATCTGTCTTTGGTAGACAACTTGCCCTTAATTGCCGAAAAGTGATGAAAGAAAATGTTGGGGTAGCTTGCCTAAATCATACTACCTTATACTAGAGAATTTTATTAGCTCTAGACCTTTATCCGCTCCCTGCAAGATTCATTAGTAAATGAATCAGAAGGCTGTCTTTTCCAAATTACGTTATCCATGCTGACAGATTGAGGATCAAAGTCTACAGTCCTGCTTTGTACCCTTCTCCATTCATCATTCAGATTAAACCAATTCCCCTACAGACAGGACTTCCCTAACTTTTGCATCATCTGGGATTCTGCTTCTGATACTAGAAAAGAGTTTCTTACCATCCAGTACTCCTTCCATACTCCAATTGTGAAACCAAAAGTTTGTGTTAGCACTATTAACCAATATATTTTGAATCAATCCCCTTACTTGCTCCCTTAACTTAAATAGCTTTAGCTATAGACTAAACTCTTAACCTTTTGAATTTATAAGATTTGAGTTTGATCATCATATTACTTTTTTTTTCTTTGTGAAAATAGTTCATTTATTATCTTTTTAGTTACATCAGGGGGAGTGATGCTAAATTATGGTCTATTTCATTTGAATGCTGATTTTGATTTTTGATTTTTGATTTTTTGTTTTCAATCAATTTTTTTTTCAAGAAAGATTCCTCAAGTTCAAGCAAGAGCAAGATGGTGAATCTGAACCTAAACTACTCTCAAATTCGAAAATTGTAACCTAGAACAAACTAAAGTCTCCCCTCCCCACACTTAAACGCAACATTGTCCTCAATGTTAAAATAAATGCAAGAAGGAAGATTCACACCAAATTCGAAAAATAAGAACAGAAGTCGAAACTAAGAGAAAAGCAAGAAAAATTGAAATCAAAAAGAAGAGAAAGAAGAAATCAAATCTGATTTATCTCCAATGGGTTGCCTCCCATTAAGCGCTTTTGGTTATAGTCGTTGGCTCGACATTGCATGCGCATCATTCTCCATAGTTGGGTGTGTCCACAGCCACCTGCTCCGTCGGAATGTCCTTGAAACCTTCATAAAATGGCTTTAATCGATGGCCGTTAACTTTGAAGTTCCGGTTGTTACCTATGTCACAAATCTCAACAGCGCCATGTGGAAATACATTAGTAACAACGAAAGGACCATGCCATCGAGAACGTAACTTACCAGGAAAGAGCTTGAGGCGCGATTGGAATAGAAGAACTTTCTGACCCACCGAAAATTCCTTATGTCTAACCATTCGGTCATGATATGCTTTTGCCCTTTCCTTCGCAATCCGTGCATTCTCGTATGCGTCATTCCGTAACTCCTCGAGTTCTTGCAATTGTAACTTGCGATGAATACCAGCGTTGTCATAATCCAAGTTACACTTTTTAATGGCCCAAAACGCACGATGTTCAAGCTCCACGGGAAGATGACAATTCTTTCCATAAACCATTCTAAAAGGCGACATGCCTATGGGTGATTTGTATGCAGTGCGATAGGCCCACAGTGCATCGCCTAGTCGAAGGCTCCAATCTTTCCGATTAGGTTGCACAGTCTTCTCAAGGATAGACTTGATTTCACGTTTTGATAATTCTGCTTGACCACTCGTCTGCGGATGATAAGCGGTTGAAGTTCGGTGAACGACATGGAACTTTTTCATCAGGGCCTCGAAAGATCGATTGCAGAAATGGGTTCCGCGGTCACTAATAATCGCTCTGGGGATGCCATACCTATCAAAAATGTTAGATTTCACAAAATCGACGACAACTTTAGCATCATTATTTTTGGTTGCTAATGCCTCGACCCACTTAGATACATAATCAACTGCAAGAAGGATGTATAAATTTCCGTTAGATACTGGGAAAGGACCCATAAAATCAATGCCCCAAACGTCAAAGACCTCACCAAATAATAAGAAAGTTTGCGGCATCTCATTCCTACGAGTAATATTTCCTACCTTCTGGCATCGATCACATGTCTTACAAAATTCGAATGCATCTTTGAACAACGAAGGCCAAAAGAATCCACTATCAAGTACCTTGTGTGCTGTGCGCTTGGCACCAAAGTGGCCACCGCAAGAATAAGTGTGACAGAATGTTAAAATAGAATGAAACTCATCTTGATGCACACAACGCCTAATCACTTGATCCGAACAAATTTTCCACAAGTATGGATTATCCCAAAAGTAAAATCTAGAATCAGCGCGAAACTTATCGCGTTGGGCTTTTGTCATACCTGCAGGCAACTCGTGGGCAACTAGAAAATTAACCAAATCAGCGTACCATGGTCGCAACGAGGAGGAAGTCAGTGCAAACAACTTCTCATCAGGGA
>JAOXYD010048141.1:0-13437 GCA_028565735.1 Pinacopodium congolense | reverse complement strand
GGTGGCTGGTCGGCAATGGACTACCATGAGGACTTGCAACATTTCAATCAACTTCTTCTTAGATACTAGTCTAACCCAACCATGGAGGATAACATAATCTGGTCGGTGCACCAGACTAGAAAATTTCAGACAAAGTCTTGTAGGAAGCTTTTTTAAGGTGGCAAGTCCTGTGGTTAATTGGTACAAATTGGTGTGATTTCCTTCAAATTTATCGAAGGCTTCCTTTATTTTATATTTGACAGTTCTCAATCGACTTGCCACTCTTGATAGGATATGGGGATCTCTAGAGGTTGCCGGAAATTGTTATTTATGTGATGGGGACCTAAAAATTAGGGATCATCTTTTTTTTCAATTGTTTTTATGCAAACCTACAATGGAAAGAGCTTCAATGTTTCTGCAATATTTATACATGATTTTGGATTAGTCTGCTAAGCTGCAAAATCCTTATGCAAGAGATTATAGTGCCTATAAGATTGGATTTAACTATGTGATGTATGCTGTTCAGAAGGAACACAATCTTAATAGGCATGGACAAAGTAAAAGATCAAGGGTCCACTAGACAGACTTTGAATTGGGTGCGCTAGGTTCTCTTTGTTCATTTATGTAAGTTATCTTACTTGAAAATTATGCTTACTAATTGGGGTTTGTTGAATGGGGATGATGCTATTTGGAAGTTTTACCTAGATGTTAGGTGTTAGTTGTTTTAGAGTTGGCAAATTGTTCTAGATTTCTCTGTTTATTGTGCATTCTACTTGATGTGTAGCCTGACTCTATTTCTTCTTTTTCGGTAATTAATTCTTTTTTTTTAATAAATACTTTAAATAATAAGAGGAAAAGTACAAGAAATCAAATAAGATTACTAAAAAAAGAAACTGCAAGAGTTTGTATCCACCGACCTTTCTCCTCATGGCTACCTCACCAAGCCCTCTTAAATTTCCAAATAAAAAAAAACATTTGGAAAAGAATGGGAAGCTTCCTCCAGACTAGCAATGAACTATTGATAGAAAAAGAGAAAAAAAAAAAGTTTACTGAAGTATACATTAAAGGAATAAAGAAATAGCGGAAATATACATTAAAGGAATAAAAGTAACGAAGCATAGCACAACTACGTTTGTGCTCCCCATCGGATTCCATATCGCCGCGTAATTAAGGCTGCTTGTACTCGTAAGCTAGATTCATGTCTATTACAATAATATGTCCTTTTCATATTAAATAATATTAAGCGATAGTGGGACTACAGTGGCATGCCACACCTCTTCCTCTTCAAGAAGGCAATGGACTAGATGAGGCTGGCACGTGATGACTGTTAAACATATATATATATATATATATATATTTATATACGTACGTCAGAAGAAAAAAGGAAGTTAATCTTATTATTCTCATAATATTTCTCCATTTGGGTCCCTTATTAAATATTAGTTGAGGTGAAGACTGAAGATGCCACAACGAAATTTAATTATTATGAGCCCCGAGGGGGCTAACATCATAAGATTTCATCTTTTTCGTTGGATGGATAAATAGATGAATTTCATATTTTTGTATGGTATGGATAAGAATAATAATTCTCTGAATGCTTAATAAGAAAATTAATTTTTTGTCAAAAAAAAAAACACTTGCTCAATCCATCTGTTATAAGAATACTCTTGTACTTTAAGAAAAAGAAAACAAATTCAACATACCCCAACAAAGTTGATGAACGATTTTGCATTTTAAAAGTGTAAAATAATCAACTTCTTTGAGTTTTAAAAGCAAACTAATGAATTGTATCACTTTATTATTTAGGAGGTAGTATTTTAATTATAGAACTTTCCACGAGAGGGAAAGGCTTTTACTGTGGTATAAGATTTATCTTAATTAAGTCAACTAGTAATTAAGAACTTGCAAAACTTTAAGGATAAAGGCTAAAATACATTCTAATTTGTAACGTTTACATGAAAATTTAAAAATACATATTAATGTTTGATTATATCAGAAAGTGAATATAATACTTGTAAAATGTTTAAAAATTTTAAAATTTACGAATGTCAAATTTTTGTTGAATTTACTTTGCAAATGTAGATGTGATAATTTTTTTTAATAAACTTATATTATATTAATAGTTTTCTTGGATCCTTAAATATGATTTAGAGATTTAATTTAGAGGTTTAAATTTTAAATGATTTTAAAATTTTACAAATGTTAAAATATTTTCTCAATTTTTCTAGATATTATAGTTTTTAATTTTCATATCAGTATTAAATAATAAAGTGTACCGTTAAATAAACTAATCATGGAAAAACAAGGAATTGAAAGATAGAGGAAATCACACATAGAAAACAAGGAAAAAAAATATGATTAAGGTACAATAATGCAAGATAATAATTTTTTGATGAAAAGAAAACATAATTCCAAGGTAAAATTTTTGAATATTTGTGTTATAATTTCATTATAAGAACATGTAATTTAATAACCAACAAAATAGTTAATAAGAATATATAATAGTAATATTATAGGATTACGATTACAAATATCATAACTTAGTTTAAAATTTAACAAGTGATGGACTTTCTTTTTAATTATAACTGACATTATAAGATATTGAAAAGACATTCTATTTTATTATTCAACATTCTATGTGATTAAATAAACAGAACGTGATATTACAAAAATAATATCATATCAATAATAAAACAATTAATCTTTGAAAATATATTATAATAATATTTGAAAATTTTATCATTGATTTTATTGGATATACCATTAACATAATTATTACACATACACATTATCCTTTATTTAATGCTTGGTGCAAGTGAATATCCAATAAATTTAAAAAGTTTTGAAAAATAAATATTGTGTATTATTTTTATAATTTTAATATTTCAGTAAAATTCAATAAAAGGATTAAGCTTACGTTTAAATTATTAAGACAAAAAATTAATGAATACAAATAAGTAGTTTTACTAGATAATTAAAATTTTACTCTTATAAAATTCATACAACATGAAACTAATGAAACTAACTTTTTTAGTTTAATTTAATATTAAATGTAAAATATAAAATCAAAATTTATATGATTTTTAAAATTTAAATTAATAAAACAATAATTTTATGCTAAAATATGAATTGATGATAATTTTAATAACTCATATTTTCTAATTGAATGATTAAAGAAAATGTAAGACTCGGTCCAATTGACTTTAACAAGACTTTTAATAATTAATATTAATAGTGAAAATCTATATTACTATAATTATAATTACTTATAAATAAGCATGATTAAATTTCTAATTATATCTATTAAAATTTTAAGTTTTACAAATAATTAAAAATAAAATTAATTTATAAATTGTCTCTATAATAAATTATTATTCTTCAAATGGTTTTAAAAATGTTATACAAGTATTTAAGAATTTAAATTATTAATTTTTACGAGGAACAATTACTGACTTTCTAAATTCTATTCCTAAAATAAAATTTACTAGCTCACATGCAATATAGGAGATATTTTATTATATATATATTTAAAGTTTAAATAATTTATTAATATAAATCTACTAAAGCGATTGAAAATTTTAATAACAATAACGTTTAGTTTCATATCACAATTTTCTATATTTCTGTTTTGTTCAACAACCAAAATTCATAATTTAAAATAAAATAAATTCTAATATTTAGTTCATAATTTTCAAAAGTAATAATATAAGAAAATATTCTATAAGATTGTTACTGTGAGAAGATTTATTGGAAATTAACAATTTAATTTTAAAATGTCTTACTTCTAAAGGATTAAATTTCATTATCAAATTTTTTTTTTTGAATGTCCGTAGTCCATACCCACCTAAAATTCTTATTATATTTGCAAGGTATTGAGATTTTTTATGCTAAGATTGTTAATGTTGTGACTTTTTAATACTGATTGCTTTGTTAGGATTGCTCTTTTTAAAAAGAAAATCTTAAAGCAAATTTACTGTAAATTAATCAATTTATTGGAAAGTGATAGAATTAATATTTATTGTTATTGACATAAAATTAAGGACTTTAATTTTTTTTAATCCAAGGAAAAGAGAAGTTAGGTGGTCCTTATTTTTTAATAAAAAAAAAAGTTAGACGGCCCTAGCGGTGGAGCCGGTCCTACTTGGGGACTAAATAGATACAGGGAGGTTGTTTTCTTTATTATTTTGTATCTATAAAAAATATATATATATATATAATATTATATATGTGTGTACTATTACTAACCAGTTTGAAACCCCAAATTCGAAAAGAGTGTTTCTCGTCGTTGTAAAACCAAATCGAAAGATGGGTTTCGTCTCTTTCCTTGGTAGAGTGCTCTTCGCTTCCCTATTCATCTTCTCCGCTTGGCAGATGTAATCTCTCTCACTGTTTCTAATGGGTTCTCTTTTGTTACTTTATTTTTACTTCTAGATCCACTCTTACCCCTCTTTTTGCTTGCGTCTTTCTTTTCTTTAAAGTTGTGATTTTCGTGAATTTTAATATTTGCTCAATGGTCTCTGAACAGCAGTTGTATGTATGGTCATGATCCAGTTCATCTTTTGATTGCGTTATTAGGAGATAATTGAGACTTTTGCTTGATTATTAGCCAAAACATCCAGTGGAAAAAGAAATTTACAGGAACACTTTGTATACGTTGAATCTGATTCCGGCTCTGGCTTTAATATCATTTATAAGAATCTAACAGAGATTGAGAGAAATATAAGCCATGGAGCTAATAGCATCTACTGGTTACTGATTATTGTTTCCCAGTTTATGTTTTGGTCTAGCTAACATTGATGTTATTTCCATTCTAAGAGCTGAATACTCCGATCACATTATCTACTTGGATTTACTGTCTTACTTGGAATGCTGTTGAATGCGTCTGAATTACTGTTAGCTTGTAATGCCAGGTATAATGATTTCGGTCAGGATGGTGGACGTGCTGTCAAAGAGTTTGTAGCCAAGATTGAAGTTGCCAAGAAGCTTCTACCTTCAAATTTGGTTGAACAAATACCTGATATAGATGTAATGCAATCATTTCCTTAATGTTTCCCTAATAAAAAACCGTGAGAACTATGTTAATTTCCTGTCATTATTTTATTTATTTATTTATTTTGGTTGTTGCTGATTGGGATGTATTTTGTACAGACTATCCATCTCAGTAAGGCTATCATTATTCAAAAGGGTATCGGAGGCCTTCTGTTTATATTTGGCTACCTGCCTGGTGCCTACTTGCTGGTTGGTATCCCCTTCCATTTGATAGTTCAGTCAAGCCATTCTGAATGTTCACCTGATATCTGTTACTCATCATTCACAAAGAAATGCCTTCTGTTGTTTTTTTGATTTAGCTTCTCCAATTGTTTGTTACGACTCCAATCCTGTATGATTTCTACAACTATGGTCGCGACAGCCACAAGTACTCCACACTCTTAAATGAATTCCTGCAGGTTTGTTCAAATTGATGTCTTTTGAGAAGTATTCCTTGCCTTTGTTATACATTTACGCGTGGCATCCCTCTGATATTAAATTATACAATATTTTTGCAGAACGTTGCACTTTTTGGTGCATTGCTTTACTTCATAGGGATGAGGAACTCGATTCCAAGGAGACACATCAAGAAGAAGGCTCCCAAACCAAAGGCAAATTAAGTTTGCCAAAGAAGCGACATTTGCAATACAACTTCTTGCAGGCTCTCAAATGCTCTTCACGTTGTAGTTGTGAACTTATCCAAGCTATTTATGATACCATCTTAGTTGTTCTTTTATGTATTTGGATTGTTGCCAGAGTTGACAGATGTGATATGTGGGTTTAGACAGACGGTCCTTCAAAGTTCCAATTAGGCTCACCATACATTAAAATTTTGTGTAAAGGATTTGGAATTTGAGCTATTGTGTTGATGAATATTCCAATCTTGCGGTTTCTTCAATCACCAGAGTACAACTATTGGTGTAGCATCCGATGAAATATTGCCTTGCTTGTTGATTGTTATAGCAAAGCTAAACTTTGTTTAGTATTCTTCGCCTCGTGCTTGCAACAGCCTCTGAAAACTCAAAGTGAATGTTTTCTTGTGCAATTTCACTTGCAAATTAAATACAAGGGGAAAGTCGTCACTGGAACAACCTTGTTTTTTATTTTATTAAATTGGAAATATGTTATTTAATTACTAAACACGTTTTTACCTTTAAAAATTAAAAGTTAAGGACTAAATTGATTAACCCAAAAAAACAAAACATAAAAATTAAGTAGAAATAGTTAATATTCAAAGTTCTTTTAGTTATATAATTTTAAGAGAAATATTTGGTGGTTCTTATCTCTAATTATCTTGTGATAATTATTTTTTAATGTTTTAAGAGTTATCAGTCCAAGTTTTATATATTTTAGGTAAAAAAAATGTTTTTTTGTGTGAAATACAGCCTTTCAACCTAGCATAACTTTAATTATTAAAAAAAGAATAAATAGTTCGAGAAGAAGGTAGTAAGTAAGGGTATATAATTTGACTAATTAAGACCCAACAACCACGTCTCTAAGTTGCTCCGTAGACGTGGTTTTAAAGTTTAAAACTCTCAGTCAAATACAGACCGAAGAAGAGAGGTTTAAGACAGAGAGAGAGAGAGAGAGAGAGAGAGAGAGAGAGGAAAACAGAGAGACATAAGTTGAGGCTAAGACATCAAGAAATCAAATTCGAAGAAAATGGGGTTCTTCTCTTTCCACGGCAGAGTCCTTTTCGCTTCTCTCTTCATTCTCTCTGCTTGGCAGATGTAATACTCTCCCTTTCTATAGATCTGCTGCTTTTCTTTTAGATCCACTCATACCCTTTTTGTGTCTTCCTTATCAGTGGTTTATGTGCTTAGCTCTGCCATCTTTTCCTTACTGTTGCATTCCTTTGATTTAGTTGTAGTTGGTATTTGAACCAAGTAGGTTAAAGATCTTGTCTTTGGACTGAGAATGATCATCAGTTTGTGGGTAATCTAGTGATGATTGAACTGGTGATGTTGAACTTGTTAAAGTTGCTTTCTTTTTGGTTGTTATTTCCAGTTGAAACAGAGTATTAGTTCTGTGATTTTGAGATGGTTCATCTATTTTCTAGATAACCGCTTTATTATAAGAGAAGCTAGGATCTGCTTTTCCTGTTTTCTACCCTCAATTTAGTCTTGCTTTATACGGAAGTAATCTCAAGTTAAGAAAGTTCATTATATTACTATATTGAAGCTTTTGTTCTTACACATGTATGCGAGTGCATGCCACGCTTGTTTGTAGATCCAGATACCTGACTTATTGAAGGCAAAACAGGAAACGTTTCTAACAGAGGGAGATAAAAGTTGCAAACATAATTCCATGCTCTTTTTGCCTTGTAGCTTAAGTAAAGGTTTGCTTTTCTCTTTTCAAAATAAGAAAGAAACAGGAAATTATACTTCATGTGCATGTCGAATTATTAGTCAATCCAAATGCCAAGGTCGGGGAACATGCTAGTCTGACTTAAGAAAAACCGTGAACCAAAAACTACATTGGGAGATAATAGAATGCTTATGTTTGTGGCTAGCCAAGCACATGGAGCAATGAGCATCCCGTATTTGTCATTTAGTTGAATTGTCATTCGGGTAAGCTTTATTGTTTATGTGCCAGAAGCTTTTAGTTGTTAAACTGGATCTGCATTGAAATGGAGAAACAGTTATTTAGATCTCTGCAAAATTTGATAGCTTATGTCTGTTGCTGGATTATTAGCTGATTCACACTTCATTGACGTCAATATAAAGATAGTTATGGAAGCCATTCTGCAGGTTGAATCTGAGTCTAGCTTAAAATGGATTGTGATAATGTCTCCTAAGAGAAATGATGTCGGGAAGGAATGACCTAGAAATACAAGTGCTGGAGTGCAGTAGCTTCTTATGGTTATTGTTATTTATTATTTTCTCTCTTTGATTTTCTTTTGTTTGCTAGGCACTTTCAATGATTTTTGCAGCTTAAGCTTCATGGTATCGATTTCTTATAACGCATTGACACTCAATTCTTTGAGCTAATGCTTCACCTCTAATACGCCTTGTACTTGGCTTTGCGTACTTGTTAGTTGTGATCCCTATGCTTCCGAACTTACTTTGCTTGTCATGCCAGGTATAATGATTTTGGTCAGGATGGTGGGCCTGCTGGGAAGGAGTTGATGGCCAAACTTGCTGTTGCAAAGAAACATATATCTTCAAATTTTGATGTGAAAATACCAGAAATTGATGTACTAAATTCTTGAATCTGATTATTACTCTAATAGCCTTTGAGAACTAAATTATTTTCCTTTCGTTGTTGTTTAATGATATACTTTTACTGAACGTGTACAGCCTAGGCAACTTGTTGCAACTGTCATTGTTCTAAAGGGTCTCGGAGGCATTCTTTTTATATTTGGGAGCGTGTTTGGTGCCTATATACTGGTTAGGATCTCCTTTTGCTTTGATAGTTTATTTGATTGGTGGCTTTTAAAATGTCTAATACTTATAATTGAACATTAGTGCCTAACAGCTATTATTGATCTACATGTTCTTTTTGTTTTAGCTTCTTCATTTGGCGATTACCTCTCCGCTCTTGTATGACTTCTATAACTACAATCGCAGTCGACCTGAGTACTCCACACTGTTAAATGAATTCATGAAGGTTTGTTTAAATTTTGGTCTTAAAGATAGTTTGCCTTTCTGATTCCTTTATCCATGCAAACATTCCTTTATTGAGCGAATGATATGTTGGCAGAATGTTGCACTGTTTGGTGCCCTACTTTACTTCATAGGGATGAAGAACTTGATTCCAAGGAGACAAATCAAGAAGAAGGCTCCCAAAGCAAAAGCAAGCTAAGTTTTGGCAATGAAGCTACATCTGGAACAGGATTATTCTCGTGGTTGTTAAAATATTGGGTGGCGATCTGCTGCGGACTACTTCTTTGTTTTTGAATGTTTTGCGATCTATTTTTGACACCCAATTTAGCAGTTCATTTGTTTTGGTGTTGTTGAGTAGACGCTATTTAGTTGAGAAGTGCTATTTACAGCTCAACATACGATTTAGATTTTGTGTAAAAGAATTCAAATTTGAGCTAGGGTCTTATTGAATCCATACGCAGTCCTTGCCTGGCTTATTGGATTTGATATTTTCTTGAATGCTGGGAAGAAAATCAGAACACAAGAAATAGAGTTGTATTTGGTATGTAGCTGGGGCATTCCAATTTTTATAGATCTCACGCCTCGGCTATAAGACAGGAGCAGAGCTTCTAAGGTCGCTTTGGAATGCCAGTATGGGTGATGTTGGAGTTATTATTTCATCCCTTAAAATTCAAGATTGTAGGGAAAATGTTAAAACGTTTAATATTATATAAAAAGTACTCGTGCTTTGTTAAATGGATAGATGCCTACTTCATGTTAAATTTGTCGTTAAATCAGTTTTGTTTAAAAAGTTGGACAAAAAAATTAAAATGAGCAGCAAGAGTAAATATCAAAATTTTCTCTTAAATTTCGACAATTTATCAAATAATTCCTTAAACTTTTGGAAATTAATAAGACCTTGTATTTTGCTTTATTTTTTAATTAACCCTTTGACATTGTTCTGTATGGGTTCCACTACCTATTTGATGACGCGGCACATCTAATGATTTGGCTGTTCGAGGTGTAAGCTGACTAGGTGGCTAAGGTGGAACTAAGGTAGAAATGGCTAGTGTGTAGGTTAGAGAAGCAAAATGACGTTATTTGCTTTTGCTTTTTGTGAAACGTATGTCGTTTTATGGTTGGTTAAAACACAGAGGTGGGCGTCGTATGGGAGACATATGTGCGACTAGTTCTCCTTCCTCTCATACGATTGTGTTCTCCACTTCTCTTCTCCGCCTCCGTCCCCTTCGATGCGATAGCCGAAGGCGAGATTGATCGTTATTAGAACGACATCTTTAGTCAAGTTCAATCTCAATCGTAGCACTAACATTTCTTTACATTGCATTAACTTAGTTTAAACTATTTAAAAACAAAAAAATATTTTGATGATATTAACATTGCAAAAAAAATAAAAAATAAACAAGTTTAGCTTGAACTATACAACATGATATCCTTCGTAAGAGATTCCTCTATAAGAAATTTTATTATGTTTTTTTAGAGATTACAAATAAATCTTAAAAATTTTAAATTTTGATTATTAACATATCATATTTTGCTATTTTAGAGTTTAACTGATTCTCTAACTTCCAAAACACTTCAAAAGAGGGATTTCTGTTAAAGCTCAGGTTCTCTTTCAATTCATAACTTTGATTATTGTTTTTGCATCTTTGAAACTTCTCAATTCGACAGCTTTTATTTACTATGCTTTCTTAAATTGAGCCTCCCCCAAGGTGTTTAATTCCATTTAAATTATACTGTTATTACAACTATCATCATTTCTACACTTTCTTTTATCTAAATTATTGGCTATAGACCTTTGATGCCCCAGAATTTTTACTTTTTTTTTTTTTTTTTTTGCCAACATTAAGATCTGCAAATGTATGTTTCATGTCTTGGTGGAGGTGGCAGAACTCCCCTTCCACCTCAACTTGGACACCACACACATTTTCAACTATCTCTAACACTAGTACTTCTCCACTAGCAATCTCCATTAGCAGTTGTGTAGATAAAAAAGTTTAGAATGGGATTTACTTGTAATTTGTTTCCTTTAGACAGGTTGTGCATTGATGTTTTATGTTCAGTTTCCTTTGTTCTTCTGGTTTAAATCTATGATATTTATGCTTCTTACTTTGTTTTTTTTTTGGTTGAATTATAGGTATTTTTTGAACAATATATAGTAGTTTCGATGATAAAATCAAGTTCGTATGTCATTATGGTGGAAGACATGTGTTTACACCATTTATGCAGTGGTGGAGAAAAGGATTATATTGTAATAGAGGTGGATCAATTTTCCTTGGTTTAGTTCATGCGAAATTCAAATAGGTTAGGATATGGAGAAACTTGGGAATTTATGTATAAATTTCCACACGAATCCTTTGAGGATGGATTGAGATCGCTTCAAAATGACAATGACGTGAGGACGTTAATAAGGTCAATAGAAGAAAGGAAGTTGAAGATAGTTCAATTGTTTATAGATGGGAATAGGTATCCAAAGTTACCTACTGCGATGGATCCAAATCATCTTGCTATTGTTCTTGTAGAAAATGACGTTGAATCTAATTTTGACTATAACATGGAAGAATCATCAAAATGTAGTGAGATGGAACATTCCAGCGATGGGGTTGTAAGGGAAATATTTGAGTGCAGGGTAGATGGAGATTTGCCTAATATGAGTGACTAGTTACATGGGCCTATTAATGTTGATTTGGGAGATAGTGAAATTAAACTAGATGATGATGATTTGGATAGTGTTGGTGAGAGTTCAAACGAAAGAGATAAGAAATTGAAGTTTTCACGTTTCAATGCTTCATGTTTAATGGGAGGTGAGATTTGCTTGAAGTAGGTAGTGTTTCACTCTGTTGACAGCTTTAGGAAAGCATTGAAAGAGATGAGTAGACAGTTAGGGTTTGATTATATATTTATCAAGAATAAAGGCCTAGAATTACAGTTAAGTGTAAAGCCAAATATGGTTAGAGGATACATGTGAGCAAAACACAAGATGGAAATGGCTATCAAATTAAGACATTCCAGGATAAACATTAATGTGGTAGAACAGGGAATAACAAGAGAATTGACCCAAAGTAGATTGTGAAGAAGTACTTAGGGCATTTTAGAGATTGCCTGAATTAAAGCATTGAAGGTTTGAAAGGTACATTGTTAAGAGACTATTAGCAGTAAATATCATACTTAAAGGCAAACAATATGATAAGCTTAGGGGATATTTCTTAGCCATTTTGGAAAGTAGTAGGGGGAGTTCACTTCATATCAAGGCACTAAAAGGAATGTATGACTCTTATTATGATTATGTAGAACAAGTAAAAATTGGATTTTTACGTAGTTGTCAACCAATCATCTGTATTGACTACTGTCATTTGAAGACAAATTATGGACGCTAATTACTAGCAGCTGTTGGAATGGATCCAAATGATAACATTTTTCCATTGACGTGGGCTATGGAGAACAAAGGCATTGGTTCCTTCAATCTCTGCTAGAGGACATTGGATTAGATCGCTCATGGGTTTTCAATAGTGATAAGAAAAAGGTAAACAATGTATATTTTAACATTTAATCCAATATGAAAAATGTTCTCTTTTTACTAATGTGTAAATTTTTTACTATGTAAGGACTGAAGGAGTTGTTTAAAAAGGAGCTAACTCAATTTGATCATAGATATTGTTTCAGGCATCTATGGTAAAATTTACAACGCCAATTTAAAACTCTTGCTATAATCAAAGAACATATATGGAGTATTACTTTTGCTTGTACACGTGGTGGCTTCAAAAAGGAGATGAGTAAACTGAAGGAGGTTTATAAGGAGGCATATGAATGGTTGAACAAGATTCTTGAGGTAAGATGGTGTAGACATACTTTTTATAGGAGGTTAAAATATGATATCCTATCAAACAACATGACGAAGGTTTTCAATACATTTTTACGAGATGCTAGGGACAAGCCAATTTTAACCTGCTTAGAGGTGATAAGGAGGGCAATAATGAAATAGTTCTATACAAACAAAGCAAGGAATGACAGCCTATAATAGCAACATTTTTCCAAACATCTTGTCATCAACATTTACTTGTATAATGGCTCTTATGAAAATGCGCATTATTGCTCAATATGAGTTCTTTATCACAAGGATAATATAGGTTGGAATAATTTAATTGGTGGGTGCGCATTGTATGTTGTTTGAGTAATTCATCGTAGGTAGTTAGTGATGCACAGCTTCCAGTCTACCATAATGATGTTGTTGATAAAAGTAGTGAATTGAATATGTGTAGGTCTCTAATTTCATGTCTCTGTGAAAATTATATTCATAATCATTGATCTTTTAATCTTTGTTCACTAGGCTTTAGAGAGGAATTGAGATTCTTATAGAGAGGGAGGTTGAATGCAGGTTTGTGGTTGTAATTGGAATGGCTTTTTCAGTAGAAATGACTTTTTACAGGTAAAATTGTGATTGCGGGCTTATCATCAAAATGTGAAGGCAATACTTTTAACCGTTTGAATGTCTAAGCACGCCCACACAAGAACCTTAACAAATAAAAGCATATGTTTGCTGTTATGCCCCTTTATATTTTTTTTCCTTAAAGGTTTTTCTCTTTTTCATACGTAGGTTAATTTTGTGGTTGCTTCTTTATTGCTATACTTAAGCAAAACAAGAATGGAAGAAGCTGAATTTTCAAAATTCCACTACCATGGGAAGCGTGGTGATATTGTTGGCATCATTGGATTTCAAAGTTCGATGCATTATTGTAATTAATTTGTTGCACTTGCTAGTTAATCTTTGAAAATTATTATTAAGAAAGTGATCTAACTGTAGTTTTTCCTTAGAGTAAGACTAATGATT
>JAOXYD010048122.1:0-13439 GCA_028565735.1 Pinacopodium congolense | reverse complement strand
TATAACATTTTTTATAATCCCCCCCCCCCACACACAGACACTCTTAAACTAAACATTGTCCTTAATGTTTAAAATCATACTTAAAAATAAGGGAAAAAGGGATAAGAAGGTAACCTCAGTGGAGGGTTAGATGTCATCTCAGTGGAGTCCTCTAATATATCAATAGTATATCTTGAGGTCGTTAGATCGTCTAATCACTTGCTGCATCTTAATAGTCATCGAGAAAAGTTTCTCCACTGACCTCGTAATCTCCCACACTTCTACACTTTGAGTGAAAAAAATGTGATGGTGTTGGAGGGAAGGATAAGATATTTCTCTCTATTGTTAACTCCATAATCAACTAATATCCTTAAATCAAGCACGAAAAGAACACCTTATCTTTGTGGTTGTACTGCTCCACATTTAACATATGCATCATGATAAATTTGACTAATGGGATCCCCTCCATTGATCCTAGCCCATATAGCATGCGGTACAATAAACAGGCATCATTAAAGTGTACCTAGTTGAACCCATTTCCTTGAGGCTAGACATTAGCTAATAGAAGAGCTACGATGATGCGCTCTCGAGTGCCAAGGTGTTAGGTAGGGCAAGCATGACCACTATAGTTGCTTGGAAGGTCCAATGCATCATGCACTTAATATCAATCAAAATTATGGTTTGACAATACCCTATCAATCATAAAAGATATGTCTCTTGAGTGCTTGTGCACCACGTCGTCATCTAGTACCTTTAACAAGCTAGATACATAATGACAAATAAAATAAAATGAGGTTCCTTGATTATTGGTCTTCACCTCTAAAATGTCGTATTCACCTTTGTACCCTACATTAGTTAAGAATTGTCTAACTGTGGCTAAAAATTTAGGGCCTTCCAAATGCATTATCAAGCCCCAACTAAGTTTTTGAAATGCTACCTCGATGTGGAATTCAACCTCTCCCTCTGGAGTGATAATTCTCTTAATGATGATGTCATTATCTCAATGAGCCTTAAACTAATCCAAATTGTCTTCTAAGATCAATTGAGATGTATGGTAAGCACGCCTATTGCACAATAAAGAAGCTCCTTGCATCATTATGCTCATTGAATGTCCAAAAACTCCCAAAAATTATGTCTGAAAATTGAACAATACCTTGTCAAAATAGTATATGCCTCACCAAAATATCCCACCAAAAAATAGTTTTTTGGTTGCTAGAAATTGATGAAGAAGGATGGAAAGCATGAGCTAAGTGTATGGTATTGATGTAACTAAAATCTTGAAAGATGTGTAAATGACTTAAATCAACTATCATAGTAATGCTTATAGTGGAGGATGCCAGTAATGATTGTTTTAGGGGGAAATAGTGCTGATTTTAGGGAATAAATGGAAGAAAGATAAAAGAAGGGAAACAAAAAGTGATTATGCTTGATAAAGAAGCAAAGATGGATAAAAAATTTTAGGAAATGAGGGAGACAATAGTCACTAGCAGTGAGAGGAGGAGAATATGACAAAGAAGAAGAACTATTTAGGGTTATGTGTTTTTAAAATGGCAATTTTTTTCAACCAATTTGATTAGGCCATAATAGTGCCCATAATACCATAATAGCACCATTATGGTTCACCATTTAGGTTCGTACTTTGCTATTGCAATGATGCTCTTCTTTTTCAATAATGATGCCATATTATTCCACCATTTTCCTCTATCTCTAAATGTGACCGCAATGATGCTATGCTTATACAAAATGGTGCCATTATAGGTTGCCATTTACCCCCTATCCTAAGTTTCTTCAATTTTCAATCATGCAACAAAACCCAAATTTCACTCCCATCTTTTACGAGCCTAATACATAGAAGTATCGTAATATACATAAAGGAGAAAACTTGCACAAAAACTAAATTACTAAAGAAAATAAAGATCAATCAAAAAAGAAAATGAAACCGAAATGATAAATGGGTTATGTTACATCTTAACAAGTTCTAATTTAATGGCTTTATCTTGAGATTGCTAATGAATTTCAAAATTTTTCATAAGTAGCATGCTAAGCATTTCCTTCTTTGGCTCTCCACTTATAGCATATGGACTTCTTATGCTCTCCTTGGTACCATCAATCAAACTCTTAAGTTGAAGGTTAAGATCTATACTCTCTCCATAATGATTCTTGGTCACCCTTGCATTAAATTTCAACCATGACGAATCTTGTGTCATCTTACCTAACAAAGTACTCAAATTATTGTGTTAAACAAAGTTAAAATAGAATTATCACCTTTGTTATCACAAAAATGTTTCACAATGTCAAAAGTTTCAAAGATGGCTTATTCTTCTTTAACCTTAAGAATTAGTCTTTTTTTATGCATATTAATTAAAGCCTTAGTAATGGCTAGGAATGGTCTTCCTAGGATTAAATGAGTTTTAGGTTCACCTTCCATATCTAAATCAACAAAATCTATGGGAAAATAAATTAATTAATTTTAACCAACACGTCATTAATAACTCTCTTAAGATGCTTAATAGATATATTAGCTACTTGAATGATCATCTTGTCATGTTTTAGTTCCCCTAGATTTAACTTTTGAAACATACTATAAGACATAAAATTCAAACTAGTATCCAAATTAGCTAATGTGTCATTAATATTTAGGCCACTTATAGTGCAAAGGATAGAGAAACTTCCTAGATCCTTATAATTTAAGGCTAGCTTGATATACACTAATGCTAGACACTCGTATTTAGTTGTAACCATAGACACATATGTTGACCTTTTGTCATTGAATAAGGGGTTCCTTGTATCTCCTCTATTTTAACATAATTTTCTTTAGGGGCTACCTTATACCCTTTTGTTTCCCACATCCTCCTCAAATGACATCTCTTCTTAACTCCTTCAGATAACATCATTCACCTAGTCCCTTGAATTCTTTTTAGTGTTACTCACTAGGCTACTTCTATATCTTTTAGTGATCAATCTTACAAGTTAGCCAATTTGGTTCTCTAGTTTATGAATTGAAGCCTCTTGATTTCTTTATGACGTCTCCAAACTCTATAAGCGAGCCTCAACTTCAAAAATAAAATTTAACACTATATCCTTAAAGTTTAACTTTGTTTCTTGTTGTTGCTGATATCCACGAGTTGGTTGCCTTGCATTGGCTTGATTTCCCTATGAAATATTCGAGTGATACCTCCATCCCGGATTCTATGTGTTGCTATAGGGGCTATTATTCTGTTGATTGTACCTAAGGTAGTCAGTTTCCTTAGGTTTTGCAAAGGTGTTGCTTATCTAACAATCTTGACTACTATGACTTTTCCCATACCAATCATAAAACATCATTGGCTTTAGTTGACTTATTGAGCCCTAATTATCAATATTCTTGTTCACCAATTATAATTGAGCTACTAGTGAAAAGACATCCACTTTATATATTCCTATAATTTTAGTAGGTATATTTCTACATGATTGCCTTTAGTACTTGTTCATAGCCATATCCTTTATTAATTCTTGTGTTGCCTTAGGTGTTTTATTATTCAATCTATCACCTATTGCTGCATCAATCATCTACTCGATTGGATGGTTAAGGCCATTGTAAAATGTTTATTCTTAAAGCTAAATAGGAAGATCATGGTGAGATCATCTCCTTAACAAATCTTTGTAATGCTCCCATATTTCATATAAGGTCTCTCCATCCATTTGCATGAATGCCAAAATATTGTTCCTCAATATTGCCATTTTTTTATGTAGAAAGTACTTCGTTAAAAAAAATTTAGCTTGATTTTCCCATGCTATAATTAATCCTAAAGAGGGGACGTTAACCATTGCTTTGCTTATTCTCTTAATGAAAATTGGAGCAACCACAACCTAACGACATCATCTAATGCTTTATTAATGTTCAACGTATTTTATATCTCCAAAAAGTTGGTTAGATGAGCATTAGGATCCTTATTAAATAATCCATCAAATTTCACAAACTATTAAACCATTAAGATGATATTCTTCTTTATCTCAAAGTTTTTCATGTTTATAGAATGCCTCACAATGCTCAATTGCATCCCATAGATTGGCAACTTAGCATAATCCGACATTGACCATGGATTTTTTTTTTACATCTCTACCAGCTCTTATATTGATTCTCCTACTTCTTACTCTTGTTTAAGCATCTCCCTACGGTTCCTTTAAACTACACTCTCAATTTCGGGTTTAGCTTCCAGAAAATTTGAATTAGAGCTTCTTTTCATACACTTATAAACAATGAAAATTGCTTAAGTGTAAATGCTAAATAGAAGAATTATGTTGAAATTGAAACAAAAAGATAAATAATAAAAATAATAATAAAGTGGTTAAAATAATAACTCTGAGTTCTTCTAGTATCAGTAGAGAATTTTCTAGGAACATTGCCAAAACTTAATATAGTGCGGTCTAAGTTCAAATTTTAAAACAAACACTTCTATACTACCACATAATTATATGCAAGTGCACCTATCATTTACTACATAGTATATCGGTGAGCTAAGTATCATTCTTGTAAGGAATCCTTACAAACAATAATCTAACTATTGAGTTATAATTTAAACTTATAATTAATTAATTTTAAATCAAATATTAAATTACATTAAATTAAATTAATAGTCACTAATCAAGGGAAGTGGCATGAGGAATTTAAGAACAAACTTGATCTAAAGGAATTTGTGTTTAGTAAGAATAATTCCAAATCCTTACTGCAAGGCAATTTGTGAATTCAATTCAATTACCTACTACTTCAAAATCTAATTTTGTAACATGAAATCATAAATGATTTTCTTTTTTAACAATTGTATTAAATTAAACATAAAATGGCATTCCTAATCAAAAGCAATCTATAATAGCCTTTACCAAACAATACAAACTAATGCGTTTAAAGGAATAATGAATGAAACAAAGGGAAAGTAAAGAAGAGATAAAGAATTCTTATAATATGACAACTTCTTCTATAAGATATTTTACTACTAATCCAACAATCCAAGCTCTTTTATTAGCCTTAAAGCTCTTGCTCAATGAATGACTGAAAGAATGAAGGTGGTTGGAGAAAAATTACAATATTATTGAAAAAAGAAAGAAAAAAGGCATCCGTGTTGTTATAAAATTCCCCTTTTATATCTCTAGTGTTTACCCAAGGTTAAGAAAGCCTAGTAAAGTAAATTTTGATTCTAGTGTTTACCCAAGGTTAAGAAACCCTAATAAAGTAAATTTTAGATCATGGTTTATTGGTTAGGTTTAAAACTCCTTCTCCTTTTCACAACTCAAGGACCATAATGGAGCACGCCAATAAGCACAACTACGTTGTTGTTCCAAATGGTTATGCCACTGACCCATTAAGCATGAAAATTAAAAGTTCTTCATTAATCATTCAATCTTAATGGATCATCAAGATACTATACAATCAACTACTTATATCAATGTGTAAGTAACTTCAGTCTACTTCATACCACTTTTAAACTTGAACTCAATTCACAAAACTTAATACTATGTATAAAATGAATATATTAAGTAATATGTTTCAACTTTTGATCACATTCACATCCTTTATTTGTTTATTAATTATAAACTTTAATTGTGAGCTTAATGGCTTGGCTGACAAGCATATAATCTTTTTACACAAAGGTAAACACCTTGTCATGAATATCCTTAGTTACTTAACTAAGTCACCACCATCAACTGACTATTAACACCACTCTTTAACTTTTACCTTCTAATTGCTACGAAACCAGTAGAGTGAATTTATTTTACTTACTTATTAACACTTTTTTTTCAAAAGTTCTAGATGAAAATGATGTCTTAAAGAAGCCATAGGTACCTATGTGTAGGAATCTTACACAAAGAGTCTTATAATGTTCAAGGATCCATTTTCTAGAGTCATGAACCAAATTAAACTACTTGGTCATCAAGACTAATAATTAAGGCACATAAACATTTCAATTCACTAAAATAATTAAACTCATGATGAATAATCTCAATGATATTCTTTCAAAGAATTTTTTTTTTGCAAATTATTATCCATTGAAAAAAAAGTGATGAAATTGATAAACTTATAGCATTACACCAATTCTCCATAATCTCTCCCACATAATTAAACTAAACAGTGTGCTCAATGTTTAAAGTCATAACTAAAAACAAGGGTAAAAGGGATAAGGGGATAACGAAACTTCCCTGAAATCAAATTGCGTGGAGAAGAGACACTTGCTGAAAACAAAAGGTAATACTATCCATTAAGCTCTTATATGAAGTAAATTGGGATTAATCGATAAAGTAAAATATGGAGAAGTCAAGAATTAATATCATTAGCAAAAGTAATTATAACTATAACAAAAAAAAACACAAGAAAAAGAAAGTAAAAATAAAATACAGTAGCTCCTAAATATGTAAATTAGTTTCAAGGATGATCAAGTCCAAGCTTGGGTGATCTACTGTTAAACCTGCTCTTGTTGCTTCTAAATTTGACACTATATTGATAACACCTTAATTATTCATCTTCTAGGCATGATTTCATAATGTTTATCTTAGGATTGAGAGGTTATTCCATGTGATTTGGGTGCACATTTAAGTTATTCTTCAATAATATGTTGCTTAAGTTATTATGAATGATTATTAATGTTGTGCACGGAGAATAATTTAATGTGTTTTTAGACTTACAATAGATAGGGAATCAATTTTAAGGGTTAAAGTATCAAGTTATGAATTCCCACACCAAATATCAAGCCTATAGGACATGCCTTGAAAAGTGTACTAAGAGAAGAGCAAAAGAAGTTGAAATAAGTGACAACTCAATTGTAGGTGACTTTAGTGAGAAATTAGATGCCCTTTTGGAATTATAATTGATATAAAATCAATTTGGGGAGTGAGAACATCATGTGTTTAAGCTCCACACAAAATTTTAAGGCTAAAGGATGACTAACGAAGAAGTTAGAGCAAAACGATTAAGAAGAGTAGAAAGGTGGAAAAGCTGGAACAGGGTAAAAAGTAACTCTCTATCACCCTCGTGTAGGTGCACAACCATGCAAGACCCAAACAAAAATTTTATGTCGCCCTTGTGCACCATCACAAGGGTGAAAGCAAGGATTTTTCAAAACACATGTCTTACATATTTTTAAGTCTAAGAATATACTTTTAGACATATAAAAGGGTGGGAAACCCTAAGAGTCACCAAGGAACATTTAAGGACATACCCAAAGAGGCAAATATAGGTTTTGGCGGTTCCAAGGGAGAAAAATCAAGATCAAACACTGAGTTTATCAAGCGCAACTCACTTTCCAGATTTCTTGCACCAAGGATATAAGAGAAAGACTATCAAAATTCATTTAGTTTTCTTCTTTCCTTCCTTTTCTATATTTTTTTATGGAGAATCTAATTATTGGGGAAATCATTGACATTATTTATAGTTGAACTTCTTATTAGTAATTAATCTTGAACTGTTTTATTGAACTTTATCTTATTTATTCAATGGATGCATATTTGTGATATTTAGTGTGCTTATTCCTTGATTCACATTGAGAGGTGGGATTAGGATATTAGTACTAGGGTTCATAATGAGAGTTGGTATCCTAATAGACCCTTAAAGATCCTATCATTAATTATTTGAAGAGATATCTCATTTAATTAATGAATTACCTATAAGATGGCTTTATAATTGGGTAGGTGATTTTGAAGAGTTTTAAGAGATTGCAAAGTAAGGTAATAGGGAGACAAAATATGGATAGAAGTTATGCTATTGTTAATCTTCGATTTCTTAAGTTTGTGTACTTTTTGACTATTAATTTGTTAGATTGTTCTATTTTGGTTTAATTTCAACTACTGCTATTTTATTTTTTACCTTAAACAAAGTGTAACTCAAGTTGTTAGATGACTAATCCTAATCCTGTGGGACAATATCTATTATTATACTTTAAATTTACGATCCGTATACTAGCGGTATAGCATAAAACTAATAAGAAAACTAAGTAATAAGTTTTTAGCATTGTTGCCTGGGATTAGTATTTTTAGCATCTTGTTCAATTAGAATGACTTTGATTTAAGGAAATTGATACTCTTCCCTATGTAATTGCAAGTGCATAAACATAAGGAGCTCAAGAAGCTTAACCAAGCTAGTCAACAAAGAGGTTTTAGATATCATAAGAAAAGAAAGCAAGATAAGAAGAGCAAAGGGGCAAGAAGATATACAAATAATAATGGCTGAAATAGGAGAATTAGGGGACCAAAGGACACTTATAGACTTTATAAGGCCATTTTCAATTCCAATCAACGAGGGACAATAAGGTTTCATCTCCAAGCGAAAAAATTCAAAATAAAACTGACATTAGGATGCTTCAAAAAAATGTGAAATTATATGGTTTGTTGAATGAAGACACCAACGCATATCTAGCTAATTTTCTGGAGATTTGTGACACATTTCGGTATAATGGGCTATAGTAAGATGTCAGGAAGATGAGATTATTCCCATTCACTTTAAAGGATCGAGCTAATTTATGGTTGAACTTTCTCAACTTAAAAAACATCACAACATTGGAGTAGCTTATTCAAGAATTCTTAGCTAAGTACATCCCATTGATAATTACTACAAGTATCATGAAGGAGATCTCAAACTTTTAACAAAGTGATGGAAAGTCAATGTATGAAGCATATGAGAGATTTAAGAAACTAAAAAGGAGCTACTTACACCACAACCTACCAAATGAGTTCCTCTTGGAAACATTACACATTGTTGAGTGAATTAACATATAAGAGAAACCATAGGTGTAATAGCTGAAGGTTCCTTGATAAGGAAAACAATTAATACTGTAGATGATCTATTGGTGGAAATGGCAAACAACAGTTGTTTGCCAACAAATGATAGGGATAAGCAACAAAGTTTCAAGGAGAAAAATGTGATGATACACATTTATTTAATGACAGCTCTCTAAGTGAAAATATTAGCCCTCACTAAGTAACTAAGCAAGTTACAAGGTACTTCTTCCTCGTCAATGAAGGCCATGTAACATCAATGATAGCTATATAAGTAAGATAACTATAGAACAACCAATTAATTTATGATGGATACCAATGGCATGGAGCAAGTCAATTACATGGGGGTACCACAAAAAAGAGGTAAGAATTCTTATTCCAATACTTATAATCCAAGGTGAAAACTCAAGGACCTCCAAGATTTTAATAAGCTAGGTTTGGATCATTGGAAACAAAGATGGACAAGTAGATGGATGTACTAAATTCCAAGTTCACAAGTTAAGATGAGAGCCAGAAAAGGATAGAATCAAAGTTCAATCATATTGTAAGGAATCATGCCTCTTCTATTTATAATTCAGAGGTTGAAGTTGGGTACTATCTAATGCATTATCTACAAGAAGTGTAGGGAGTATCCCAAGCAATACAGAGTCTAATCCGAGGGAGCAATTGAAGGCCATCAAACTTATAAATGGGAGAGAATTAGAAAAACTAGCTGAATGAAATATCAAACCTTATAAGGAACAAGACCAAGAAATGAAGGAGAAGACTAAAGAGAAACCTTATGTGTTGTCACCACTATATCTCCTAAAGATTCTATTCTTATAAATGTTGAAGAAGAACCGGGTGGATGCACAATTCATCAAATTCCTAGCTTGATGATCTTACTCCCCAAATCAATTCCATATCTCTTCTAAATCTGAAAGTGCATCCATTTTCTCACCAAAATCCTATAGAAACATAATCACTTATTAAAAACAACACAAGCAACATCTTATAAAATAATTGGCTAAATATGCACCCAAATCACAAGGAATTCCCCCTTAATCCTAAGATGATGATCATGAAAACATGTTTAAAAGGTGTATAATTTGGGGGCTATCAAATATAAAGCAACTCATATTTATTCTTCAAGGTTATCCATCTAATGCTAATAGGGAAGATGAAACTTTTTAGTCAATTCATGCATTAGAACCTTTTAATATTAGAATCCATATAACCCATTTTTACATCTTCCTAAAGCAAAGCATCATGGAATAAGCTAGTTTGGTTCAAGAGTAAACTACCTAAAGCTACATTTATTCTGTGGCTTGCAATATAAAACAAACTTTCTACATTTGATAGGTTGAGGTATGATCCCAATAAAGACTTTACCTACTACTTATGTGAAGAGGAAATAGCAATGAGGGATGATCATTTATTATTTAGCTACATCTTTATCTCTCATCTCCAATAGGCATTCCAACAAATAAGTAGCCATAATAAAAGCTCCTTAAATTGTAGTAATATCATTAGTTGCATAAAGGCACAAAATGGATTATCAAGAGAGGATCATAAAACCTTTAAACTAAGTTTTAGATGCTTTATATATATAGTGTGGAAGAAAAGGAATGGTAAAATATTTAGAGAAACCATGAATGAATATACCACGTTTATCTCCTCTACCTTATCCGAGATTAAAGAGGTGCTCAAAGTTTGCTTGATAGAATTTTAAAATGCAAGCTTCTTGGAGACTCCATTAGATTCATTTAATATTTTTCACAAGATTTAAAGAGTAAAATCATTAATTCCTACATACTTCCAAGCAATAGCTTAGGATAATGGAATGCAAAGAGTTTACAATTAGCTAGTCAAGAGGGATCTTCATCTCCTCATATGAAAGTGAAATGGAATTGTGAATAAATTCTTTAATAAGTAAGTCATAGCTAGAGTCTGAAGTTTGGTTTGTTTGGTACTAGATGCCTCTCTTATGACTCCTTTGGAGTGGAACTTCCTCATTTTATTAATTTATTCCATTGTTTTAAAAAAAATTTATAGATAGTTTACCTTTATAAACTTACCTCCTTTTTACCACTTATATTTGAAAGACTTACTTGATTTATTCATGTTAATAACATGCATCTATCATATAAATGGGTTAAAGAATTAAAATAAATATATAACTATTAATTTGCCTTAAATTACTGATGTATTATAAAAATAAATAGTTTAAAAATTAAATTAAATAGAAATTATCTATACAATTTTACGTTAAATTCCTATATATTAATTGAATTAAAATTATATTCTATCACTAGTCAAATAAGTCCTATAATTTTTACATGAAAAATGATGACTTAGTAGTACTTTTTATTAATTTTTGTGACTAAAATATTTTACTTACATCTTTTCTTGCAATTTTTAAGAGTTTGTTTTAAGTATATTAGTTATTGTATTTCAATAAAGTTAACATGTGCGTGAAACTTCTTTAGCCTAATCCTACATGTTGCTCAAAAGAAATTTTGTTATTAAATTTTTATGTAACAATGTTGACTTTTTTCATAAGTAAAGATGAAAAGTAGAAATGTTAGAAAATGCACTAGTTAGGGGATTCCACTTATCTAATGATTTAGTCTACAACCAACTTACTATATTGATTTAATTTAGAATGAGGAATTTTATTTTTTATTTTTATTTATATTTATTTTTCTTTTAATATAACTGATAATTATTTAGAGAAGTCAAAACTTTCCAATTCTTAGTTTAGGAAAAATCAACCAATAAAATTATTTGAACTATATTTTCCTTTAAGTTTCAAATGTCTAACATGATTGCTCATATATTTTTTCTTTTTATAGAATAATACATAAAATATCATTTTTTCTATTAAAAAGATCTTAAGGTTTCTTTTTTTTTTTCTTGATATAAGTTAAGAACGACAAAGACATGAAAGTAATTGATTCCTTAATGATTAATGATAACATTTACAAACGCGCACACATAAACACACACACACACACATTTATATATGAAAAAAGCAAAAGCTTTATATTGAAAAGAAAGAAACTATACAAGAGAGGTCATAACTAACTCCATAAAAAAACTACAATCTAAAAAACAACACAACCAATATGAGAGTAATGGCTAGATTAAGGTATCTATAAGAGCATCCAGACAGAAAGGAGATGCTTTACCAATTACATAATAAGAGCTCATCCCAGCACCTATAATTTATAATGTTTGTTATATCTGTAACTTGCTAATATACATCATAATATAAAAACTAACAAAAGACTAACAACTGCACTTTTTTTTACTGTGCGAAGATGGCTCACTCTTTACCTTTAAGGGAGGTCCCTATACTGTTTCTTCTTACCCTTTTTCCTTTCTTCTCCTCTCCTGCTCTAGTCTTTCACATTTTTCTCTCTTCCTCTTTACAAAATTATTAAGATTGAGTTTCGTAAAAAAAAAACATCTTGTCATATGGGATTTTTGTTGATAGAGAGTTTAGTGGTGGTTTAATGGAAGGGTTGCTTGCTAAGCAAATTTCCACAACCCTTCCTCTTTTATTCTTTGGATGATAAGTTTCCTAATTAAGTTCAATTCTAAATCTTTTGAAAGATCATTTATGACATGGCCAATAGCTTTCTTTACTGGTGTTACTTCTTTCATTGAATAGGATCTTCTTGTTATCATTACTTTCTTTCTCTAACAAGTTACAAAAGGTTTATCAGGTTACTGGTCTTTATCTAGTTGCTAGTATTTTACTTGATTTACATTCTCCTTCCTACCTCTTTCCTTTTCACTAATTCTTAGTTTCTTCTATAGCTATCCTTCCACTAATCTCTTATTGCTTTATCCTGTCAAGGGAATAAATTTCTCTATTTCTCAAAATCCTGAGCCTAGTTTACTTTGAGTCTATCTTATTAGGTTGACTTTCTCTTACTCTCTTTCTCATAGGAAATATTTGTTTCCCTCTTATTCTTTTCCTTTCCAAATGTTGAATCTAGAATACTTCCTTCTAAACTTGTAAAAAATAAGTTTGCACAAAAAAAACATAAAAAAAAACTATAAAAGATTTAACTCTCATTGGTGTTTATATTTAAAATTTTTGTGATCTAAGAAAATGAATTTAGGATGTTGCTCTTGGGATCGATGTGGAAGTCTTTAAAGGTTTGGTTGTTTCACTCCTACCATAAAACATAAACGTACGAGGATATGGTACTATTAAGAAGGTTTAAGTACAAGGTTCCTTAGTTAGAATGGTATAGAGACCAACTAAGTATAGTCGGAAGGGATGGGAAGTTTAAGACATTTATTTGGAAGTGATTAATATAGCATTCCACACTAACCTTGAGTATATACAATTGAAGGAAAAAATGAGTTTGGTCTTTCAGATTTGACATGCTGATAGGGATGCATTATATTGAGTGTTAATGTGTGATTTCATATGATTTTATCTTTATTTTAATGAAAAAAAGCTTAAATTTTGTTTTTTATCAATGGAAATGCGTATGTGAACTTCAAGTGATTAATTCCAAGTTAAAACTATTATGTTTGGAGAAGAATTGAGGAAATTTGGATTAAGCATAAAATTTTGGCAGTTAAATCGATGTTATCAACATCATCGTTTAACCACCCATAACTGTTGTTTAAGGTCACACATTAGACCCTTAAACTGTGGGTCTTATATGGCACCATCAAAGAAGTGTTAACCACCATTTAGTGTCCTGAAAAAAGGG
>JAOXYD010048101.1:0-13439 GCA_028565735.1 Pinacopodium congolense | reverse complement strand
TTTTTTGTTCAAAAATGCTTAATTTGTGTTATATTTTGCTTAATGAACATGTTAACTCCTTTTTCATGAATTATGGATCAATAAGCCAAGGTTACATCAATATTGGAACAAAGAAATTAAAATATATATATAAGCCAGAAAAGAGCAAATCACTCAAGACACATATGACTTGCTCTTGTTAAAATGGCAGAAAAATGAATTTAGGAGGAGGAGCTTTCCAAAATGCATAGGCAACAAAGTTTTGATGAAAGGGAGAGTTGATTTTCTTTGGCTAAAATGCCAAGCAAGAGATGTTTAAAAGAAGAGAGGAGAGTTGCATTTTGGGAGAGCTTTTTTCCTTGGATGATACTGCAATGTGTGGAGTGTTTAATGAAAGGAGGAGTATATCATATTTTATGGAGGATAAAAGGTTCCATGGCTTAGACTTACGAAACCCTAGGAGTGTAAGCAAGAGGACAAAGACATTAAAAGGTAAAAGCAAGGCAAGTAAGTGGGGGACGTCTTTGGCTTTTTCTCCAATACTTGGAAATCAAGCTTTTATAAGCTTTAGTGGAAGATCAGCAAACTTCAGGAAGAATAAGACAAGAAGATCAATTTAAAAGCTTTGGTTGTGGATAACAGAAACATTAGAGAGAAGTGTGTGAAGCTTTGAAGCTTTCATTGACAAGACATCACTCATGCTTTAAAGGCTTTCATTGGAATTTGCTTTTTACAACTTGATGTTAGTTACCTTAGTAATAGTTCTCTAAGCCTTCTTAGAGTCTTTCATTTTTTTCTCTTATCCAGCCATATAAATAGTTTAGCTATGGTTTCTTTTTCAGTTGTTAATTGCTAATACTCTAGGTCATGTGATGTTTGGTTCACTAATATAAAGCTTTCACTAGTCTAATGTTTTCCTTGGTGTAAATGCTACTCTATTTTCCAGAATGCATTAATGGTTTGTTAATTTTTATTGTTTAATCTCTTGATAAATTTTTGAAACCATGTATATATATATATGAATGAATGGTTTTGTATTAAATTTTTAGCTTTAATTTCACTAGTTTAAGCTTGGGTTTTTGCTTGTTCTAAGGATTCACGTATAATTCCCTTAAAAACCTAACTCCTCTCTGCTTCCGAATTTGCCTCTAGCTTTTGTACAGCTCGTCATTTTGCTTAATGCAAAACGGCAAGCTTAATTGAATTATTTTATTTTATCTTTTTTTTCCTTTTTTAAAATTAATACAATCTTAGGATTTTGCTCAATTTGATTTAAATTCATCATGCTTTGACCTAAAATTTATGCTAAAGAAATAAACCTGTCATTAAATATAATATAGCACAAATTAAATATTTAAATAATAAAATAAGATTGAAATAACATTAAAAAGCATATGAAAATTTAATAAAATTCAATCTTATCAATTTATGTTGAGTAAACACCCAGTTTTGATAATCATGATGCACCAAACCATGTTTACAAACTTTTAAAATCATCATATGGTCTAAAACAAACTCCTAGAGCATGAGAGGTTAGTGAATTCTTAATTCAAAATGGTTTTTCAAAGGGAAAGGTGGATACTACCCTCTTTATTTAAAAAAAATGATGAAATCTTAATTATGCACATTTATGTTGACAATATTATTTTTAAAGCTATAACAATAAGTTGTGTAAGGAATTTACAATATTAATGAGTATAGAGTTTGTGATAAATATGATGGGAGAGCTTAATTTCTTTCTTGGCATGCAAATTAAGCAAATGAAAGATTTAATTTTCATCAGTCAAGTCAAATATAGTAAGGAGTTGCTAAAGATGTTTGGAATGGATCAACAAAAGTAGGAAACCTCATGAGTGTGTTTACTAAGTTGAACGAGGATAAGGAGGGTAAGTTAATAGATTCTAAGTTGTGTAGATAGATGAGAGATAGTTTGTTATACCTTACCACTAGTAGAATGGACATTAAGTTTAGTGTTTGTTTATATGCTAGATTCCAATTAAGTTATAGAAAGTCTTATCTTTTAGAAATTATAAGAGTTTTGAGGTATTTAGTTGGAACATTATCTTTACATTTATGGTACATAGGAATCTATTTATTGATTTAATTAGATATTCTAATGTGGATTATGTTGGTAGTCTTCTAGATAGAAAGAATACATCATGCACTTGCCAATTTTAAGGAAATGTATTAGTTTCTTGGTTTAGTAAAAGCAAAATTCTGTGACTTTATCAATATTTGAAGCAGTATATAGCTACTAATAGTTGATGTTCATAGATACTTTATCTTAAGAAACAAAGTTAAAGATTATGTCATAGAGGTTACTAAAATCCCTATCAATTGTGATATCACTAGTGTCATATGCCTAACTAAGAATAAAATTCAATATTAAAAAATTAAGCATATGATGTTAGATATCATTTCATAAGAGATAATGTACAAAATGGTGACATATAATTGAAATTTTATCGACACACAACACCAATTGGTGTTTTAGATGAATGAGGGATAGGTTTTAGATGATTAAGAGACATTTAGACATGATTGATGGTATCTTTATATGAACTTTGTATACTTATGCATGATTCTTCAACTTTGATTTTTGTTTATGTATAACTTGTCAATCTTGATGTTTACTTATGCATGTTTCTCAATCTTGGTATACTTGAAAAATTGGTGTTTTATGCATATTTTTCAATTTTAATATGATCTCCATAAAATTGATTTTTTTATAACAATTGACATCTTTTTCAACTTTTTATAGGTTTTTAATGGCGTTAAAAATGGGGAGAAGTTGATGTAATATTAACATTTCTTATAAAGGGAGTTAAGCCTTAAATGATTTTTATGGTATGTTTTTTCATTTTCTTGTATAATTTTATGGATTTTTTATTTTAATGCATAATATAGGTTAATATTTATTTTCATGCTAAATATTCATAATATGTAGTTTTAATGAAAAATGAGCATAATATATGATTTTGGAGTTTAAAGATGCAAAATGCATTTGATGCACTATGTGTTTTTACAACCCCTTTATTTGTTATTACTCCCAAATATGTTAAGGCATACATCTAGGGGGATTATATGTTGTTTTAATGAATGAACTAAGGGGGAGTTTAATTTATAATTAGTATATTTGATAATGTATGATGCATGTTTATGAATTGATATGAAATAGTTTTCTTAATGCGTTTTTATTCCCTAATATCACATGTTTTATCATCTTCAAAAATGAAAAAAAAATTAATAAGGGAGGTTTTAATATTGGTTTTGATGATAACAAAATATGATTCTTTACTAATGATTTGAGGCTATAATGTAAAGGTTAAAAGATAGATGTACTTGGAATTAATTCAAGGATAAAAACTTGGTCTTTGAGGTGATATTTTAACAAAATGGAATTGGATAGGTTTTAATGATTTTTGCAATTGATCAATGTTAATATAATAGCAACTGATCAAATTGCAAGGCATACTAACTGGTTAACCAGTTTGTACACTAGTCGACCACTACGTTAGCTGCAAGCAAAAGTTCTAGTTTTCCTTTCCTATTTTCAAAGGTTTTTCATCTCTCTCATGGCTTTAAACAAACCCAAGGGCTTTATTAGCCTCTTAACACTATAAATAAGGATTCTATAGCATTTTCTTGGATCTTTATACAATTTTATTGAAGTTTTAAGCTTACAAACTCAACCAAAGTTGTCTTCTTATTTCTTCATCTCCCATCTTCATTCTTCAAAGTTTTAAATCCGATTTTTATGGCTTAAATTTAACATATTTAGTTTGTTTAATCTTTTAAGAGGTTCATTGGTTATATATTTTATTTTTTAAAACATAAAGCCTTTAGTTTATTGGGCTTAATGTAAAACAACTTCAAAGGTGTTATTTATTACTTCAAAGGGGTTTTCTTATTCTTGAATTGGTTAATCTATTATATTCTCCTCTTTTCCTTTAAATGATTTATTAAAGGTTCCTATTTACCTTCCAAAAAGAATATTAGGATCATTAAGGATTCCTCTTCACTCATAGAAGATGACTGTATTTGTTATTGTGATCTAATTGAATTTCCAACATTAATTTTTAGAGAGTGGATTAGGTAATTATTGATATTGTTGAATCAGTATAAATATTTTTATATCCTCTCTTCCTTACACTCTTTATATATTGCTTATTATATTGTTAATTGTTAGTTATATTGTTTTTAAAGAATAATGGAACCCTTAAACAACATTATTGTGCATATAGTAACTGCCATTATAGTCTGAGAGTCAAACAGAAGCATAACAACACTCACAAACACCATTGTTGTTTCCCATTTCAAGCACCATTGTAGTCCAATAAAATGCAACACATAAAGGAACCTTTGGGGAAGGAAAGATCAAAAACACCCAAGGGAGCTATTAGGGACCTATTAAGACCATAAAAACACTATATAGTCTTCGTAACTCACATAACAAGAGATCTAGTGCCATCAAGAACACTTTTAAATGGAATTGAAGTTAAAAGGGGAAGAGAGGGTAGAAAGGGAAGAAGTTGTGTTCCAATCATAGTCATCCACCTTCACCAACCAGCTGCAGTGGTTTATTTTATTCTTTTTTTGTTACTTTTCCACCATAACTAGCTTTTTTTTCTAGTTATAGGATAATCAAGATTAGTTCTATATAAATTGTGAGTTATATTGTTTTCTTGGAATTTCTAAATATTCACATGTTCTCTAAGTTAAATAAAATTATTATTTTTATATATTGTGCAAGAGGTCTATTGTTCAATTATTCAAAATAATATAAAACCAATTAAATTTTCAAATCAATATTTTTTTGGAATTTTTAATATTTCTGGCAAATCATAATTGTTTTATTGGAATATATGATATAACTTAAATAAACCAAACTTTTGAGTTTATTAGTTATAATTGTTAGTTTACTATTTAATGTGATTAATAAACTAAATCCTTATAACTTGTTTAAGGTTGTTTATTTTAAAGTACTTCTCTTAATTATCAACAAAGTAAGGAAGATAGGTAGCTAGAGTTTATTAACAACTATGGCCAGTTTACTCAAGAATTAAAGAAATTAATTATTAATTTCTTGACCAATTAAAATGAAATTAATTGGGATTATGCCTTTTACAAGATCCCTATATATTAAATTCCTACTTGTTTAGATTTAGATTTTTTTTATTTTGTAAGTAATTACAGATGTCTTTCCCTACTAAATCCAATTCTTATATTATTCATCACTATCTATAGGTTATTCATTTGTTTTTGAGAAGGAATTTATTAGTGTTGGATTCAACACCCATCATTAAGGAATTTCTCAATTACAAAAAATTCTATAACTATAAAACTCAAAACATCCCTCACACCAATGAATAAATGCTCAATATATGTTTTGTAATGCACATATTCTCTCTTTAACCTCTAAAGGTTGATAACTCTCTATTATGCTTAATTTACTTTTCATAACTCATATGTGGTTTATTTATACTCTAGAAAACTAAAAACAGTCATTAGAAATAAATATTCACCATTACAACTGTTAGTAATAATAGCATTGGTTGGCCATTTTGTAACATTGGCTAATAAATTTAGTCACAAATTCATGGTACATGATAATAAAAGACAAGTCAACCTCACCACTACAATGGTTGACTAATCTATCCAAAACCCTAACATTGGTCTCCTAAATCCTAAAATTGGTTGACTAAACTTATAAAAACAAAATTTCATAACATTTCTTGAGTTCTTTCAATGATTAAAACATCTTTCTTTGAAAAAAAGCTATTTGAAAATTATTTGAAAATTTTCCTAAGACTATTTTGATGCATTAAGATGATTTTCTTCTAAACTTTCCTATTGGTCCTTAATGTCACCTAAAATGAAGATGAATTAGGTGTTAATGAATAAATAATTTTTTTGGAAAATCTTTCTTGAATGGTGAAGAATAATCCTCTAAAAGAATTTTATAATAAAAATATATTGCTTACTCTAATCAATGCTCTAGGTTTCAAAATACTCACCATTATTAGATGACAAAAGAAAAGGCTTTAAAACAATCTTAAAATATGGTTCTCAATATTCATTGATACATATAAGAATTATAAAACCATGAATTTATAGCTTTAGTAGCCTTAAAATATCATTAAATAAGTGAACTAGCCATTAAAGACAAAAATAAGTCTTTATAAAGAAAAATCGTTATTGATTAATCATTTTTGACACATTAGTCGACCAATATGTCATTTTTTTTCATCCACTATGTCATTAAATATCGAATCCTTAAAAAGTGTTCAAAAATTTTAGACACTTTGAAATAAAAATTTCAATTTGTCTTGATACTTGACAAGAATGATACACTAGGTTAAGAAGAAGAAAGGCATATGCAGAAGGAGCAAACATTGAAATGACTAAATAAGACTTATAATAAAAATTATATTGGTTAACTTATTAAACCTTAAATTTTATTTGTCTTGATTTCATCTTTCAATTAAAAATTTTATTTTACTTATTTCTTTTTATAATCTTGTGAGATGCTCCTTTGATTTTAATGTATGATTTTGTATAACTTCATAATGCCTCCTTTTTAAGGCATCAAAACAAAGATACCATTATTGGTAATTATACTTTGTTATCATCAAAACATGAATTAGAACTTCCATTACTTCAATAATCTCTCCTTTTTTAATGTTGACAAAACATGTGATATTAGAAAGTTAAAAATAATTTATCACATATAGTTTCTTAAATACCATGGTGATTTGTCAGGTTGACACCCCTTAGTTTATACACCATGAAAATTATAAATTTTAACAATTTTAACTAGTCATTAGCAAAAAATTAACGTAAATAAACATCATAAAATGGAACATAAAAAAGGATAAATAAACATAATCATAAAGTAACATCAAAATAACTAAATAACTACTCCTCCCTACACATAAATTTGTACCGCTCCTCCTATATGTAAATGTCTACCACTACCTTATATGCAATTATCTAATATCACTAAGTTCCTCTCCCTTTTTAAAACCATTAAAAAGTATCTATACAAATATTGTACAAGAAATTTTTAGTTCAAGTATTATAATAGATAATAAATCAAATTAAATTTTTATTAATCATGTCTAATTCTCTCTTATTCATGCAAAATATAGCCTCACTCTTTGATTTAGTGAATATATTGGCTAATCATTTTGATGTACAATAAAAAATTTAACTTAATGTTGTCATTTTGTATATGATCACTGGCGAAGTGGTATTTTATTTCTATCCAATTGGTTTTAGAGTGTTAAATGGGATACTTTGTGAGACAAAAAGATTGGTGTCTTACATATTGTGTATCTTAGTAGCTTCCATGCAATAGTCCCCAAGTCACAAGTCATAGAATTTGTGCACAAAAAGTTCCATATGCTACATATTTGGCTTCTACAGTTAACAAGGTAATTGAATTTTGTTTCTTTTTAAAATAAGAAACTAGTTCATTTTTTATGAATTAATAATTAATCAATGTGCTTTTTCTATCTAAAAAACTACAAATATAGTCCATATCCAAATGATCTATTAAATCTAAGAATGTATTTTCAAGATACTGGAGCCCTAATTATATAATACCAAAAAAAAATGTACGTTTACTCTTAATGGTTAAAAGGTGAGACTTTCTAAAAGTTGAATGAAAGCTAGCACACCAAACATAATATTAGGCTTATTAGCAACCAATTAAAGTAAACTACCAGTTATACCTCATTAAGGCTTTACTTTAACCAATTTCCCTTTCCATTCTTGCTTAATTTAGTTATAATGATCATGGGTGTCCACAATAACTTGGCTTGATCCATTCTAAAGTGTTTAAGTGGTTCCTTGGTGCACGTGGCTTGATTGATAAAGATGCCTCTTTCATTCATTTGATTTAAAGTCTAAGAAAAAACTTTGAGCTCTCCCATCATATCTAACTCAAATTCCCTAATCATACATGTATATAATTCCTTGTTTAAGCTTTCATTAATTATTAAAAAGAACTAATATGATCAACATAAATTTAAACTATTAACATTTCATTCTTATCCTTTATAATGAAGAGTATTATGTCAACGTTACCTTCAGTTAAAATGTTCCTAAAAATGAATGCACTTAGCCTTTCATACCAAGCTCCATATAAAGCTTTAAAAATGTATAAACATGTTTAGGTGCATCACGATTTCATAATCTAGAAGATTTAATGCAATTAAGAATCTTTTTTAATTTTGAACTCTTTTGAAAAATTAAAAGAGTAATCTAAAACATCCATCTTTGTTTAATAAGAATAATATCTACATGAACCTACTAAAATAATTTACTATAAAAATGAATATAATTTATTGCCTAAACTATTAACTCATATAAGGAAAAACAAATCCATATGGAGTAATTGTAAAAAGTCTAACAAAAGTCAATGACCTTTTGCTTTTAAATGAACTCCTAGTTTTCCTTCCAATTTGAAAAGCTTCACATACCTTGTCTTTCTCAAATTTGACCTTTATAAGTCCAATGATAGGTCACTTAGATTTAAGGCTAAGGATGAGATTCATGCTTGCATGTCTAGGCCTTTGACATTAAATCTATACACCTTCAATTATAGACATAAAAAAACTTTATATTTTGGTTAGAACGATCATTAAGGTCGTTTTTGTTTATATTCCTTTTTCTTTTACCGAAAAATGTAATGCCATTATTAATAGCTTTAAAAATAATGCATGATTTTCCCTTAAAGAAAATTTTATAATCCTTTTAACACAATTGAATCACAAGTGGAAAATTATTATTTTATCTATCAACTAAAATTTCTTTATCAATTATAGTATGATCTTTCTTACTAACTTTGTCAATATCAATTATTTTACACTTAGCATTGTCTCAAATTATAATGAATCCTCTATCTTTGTTTCTAAGAGATATGAATTAGGATTTATCACCAATCATGTGTCTTGAATAATCAATATCTACAAACCATTATTTCTTTTTCTTTGAGCCTTTAAAAATAAATAAATCAATGTATTTTAGGTACCCAAACTAACTTAAGTCCTCTTTTCTAATGTCTCATTATCTTGCCTAAATGTATCTAAGTTATGATTGTCCTTTCTATTAACACTTTTAGAAGCTTTCATGAAATGCAATTCATTCTTCGTCGTTTCATTTTCACTTATGAAAACATCTAAATATGTTTTTGTTTCTTTAATTTTATAGTTTAATCTCTTCTTTTTCATGCTCATGATCTTAGTACTTTTAATTATAAGTTAATCTCTTCTTTTTCATGCTCATGATCTTAAGACTTTCGATCAACTCATTATAAGAAAATTCAAAATCACTATCACTATCACACGATTTGGAGTTCAAAACTTCCTTGTCATCATCATTTTCCATGGAACACATGTGAGCTAATTCTCCTTTAGAGTTCTCCCTTTTTTAATTGATTGTATTATTCAAAGGTATCAATTTAAGTGCTTTCTTTTTCTCATTGTATTTTTATATTTTTATTATTTCTCTCATATTTATCATTGTCCCTAAGGAGAGGGCATTAGGACTTCATGTGGATATTTTTCCTACATTAAAATAAAAATGTTGATGTATGATTTATGTTTAGTATCAAACTTACTTTCCTTAACAAACTTAGGCCATAATCTCGCAAGCTCGAATTATGTGACCTAAAGAGTCAAAACTCTAGGCTAAGTTGATTAAGTTTTACTTACAAAATCAATTAATGCATCACCACTTATGGTAATCACTAATGACAATTATGGATCAAATTTTTAAATCTAGAAATCAAAATAGAAATTATTAATAGGGTGATCAAATGTATGAATAATCCAAAAAATAATTAGAATTTACTCGGAGTTCTAACTCAACCTTAGTATTAATTATAAAACCAAATATCTATTTGGTAAAACAAAAGGAGAATGATCCATCCATGAGTGCAAGACTTGCTTAAATTGATCAAGAAATGTAATGTATAGAAAACGAAAAGCTCCAATGAGAGCAAACCCTGGCAACCGTCTGGGCCATTCGGATGGCAAAAGACTTGATTGCCCCTTGATTTTGAGTGAAACAACATTTTATATGACTAAAACAACGTTTAATAGTGACTTAAATGTCCCTTTGTGAATCACCGTTGAAGAATTTGGAAACTGAAATTCAATGTTTGCTTGACTTAAACAACATCAATAATGATCTATAGAGATCATCGTTTAAGTCACTATCTAGCAGTTCCGCTCTCCATTTTACTCCAATTCACCTCTAAGCTTAGTCCTTTCAACTAGTGTTTATATTCAATGATTAATCCTACATATAAACTCAAATTCAAAAAAAAGGCATTTAAATATCAAATTAGGGATGAAATTACATTATAACTCATGTGGAAATACCATAAAATGCATCTCTACTATTTCTTGTTCTTAAGTAGTGACTTAAACCTTCTACTCAAACAATCTTGATCAAAAGTCTCACGCACAAAAACCAACCAATGTCATTGATTTAGTTCCCAAAATTTAACTCTATCATGACAAAAACTTAGTTAAACTCACACAAAGCACATACTTATTGATGAATGACCCCTAATCCATAATATTAAGCATTCAAATCATTTTATATAGCTTGTCATATGATTATATTCAAGGATGTTCAAAACAATTAAAAAAACACTAACTCAACTTTGGAAAATTTTATAGGAGACCACCTAGTCTTTTTACGTAAAGACAAACACCTTATCATGAATGACTCCATTTACTTAACTAGGATACTCCTTTTTAGCTTGTTTGAGATGTCATTTAACTTTTTAATATGACGGTTAATATTTTATCATGAGCACCTTAATATGTTAGATCATACTCTTAAATGGCTATTAACACTACTTATAACTACAATCATGACAATGGTTAAAGACAATATAGTGAAAAATATGATCTCTTATTTAAACAAACAAACTTTTTTTTATTTTTTCAATTTTAAAAAAATATGCTATTCCAAATTTACTTGATAAACCATATAAAATGATCTACTTAATATTATGAAAAAGTGGTTATTAAACACCTACATGCAATCAAAAAATGAAAATTAAAAAAATAGGGATTGGAAATCATTCAACAGTCGATTAATGTTCAACCAAATCAAAGGCATTAATGGAATTAACTATTACAATTAACAATCAAATAAGATCTAAATCATTTTAAGATACAACATTCAAATCATCACTCTTAGTCTCACAATGACTCAAGTGTAAGAAAATTGAATGTGTTTTCCACCCCTACACCTAAATGTCTTCAATTTTCCAAAAGCAATGAAAAAACAAAGAGGAATAGGAATAAGAATACTTCCTTGAATGAGGTAATCCATAAAGTTCATGATGGAGAGATAACTGCTCACTTTTGGCTCTTATAAAAAAATGAAAAAAGAAAATAAAAGCACTCACACCAAAAAGAAACTAAACCCTATCTAAAAAAGAGAAAAAGGCACAAAATTTTAAAGAAAGGTTGAGTTGCCTCATAACAACTGCTTGTTTTAGGTCCTTAGTATGACCTTTATTTCATGCATTATCTAGTATCAAATGGAATTATAAGCCCTAAAGGAAAGACACTCTAATTAATCGATGAGCCCATAACATCTTACCTCAAAATAGGCTTATATACAGCAGGATATCGCATAGCGTCGAAGATGTGTAACCATATTGCTTATCCATCAAGCCCTAAAATTCACTCTCCACTATAGACATCACCCTTTCATTAGGATTGTCTCCTTAATAGATTATGCAATGGTTTTGGAGAGTTGCCATTCTGCTTATCACCTACACTCTTTAGCTTGCTTGGCCATAACTCTTTCAAAAACGTAACATCCTGCAACTCTGTCTCTCTTATCTACTGTTCTTCTTATTCTACATTCTTCTTCAAACTACTAGGAAAAGGAATCAAAACTTTATTAGTAATAGGGGTTCATTTCATATGATTTTCCTTGATTTTTTTATGTAAAATTTTCCTTATTTTAATGTTAAAATGTTTGATTTATGCCTTTAAATGTTTTTATTATAGATTAAAACCATATATATGAGTAAAATTGAAGAAAGGATTACAATTGGAGCTAAAGTAGAGTAAAATGGCATTCTACCAGCAACCTATGTTTAACTCCTTCCAACTCGTATTTAAGTCATTATTAAAAGTCAAACTGTGGTAGCTAAACGACACCATCGAAGTAGCTGTCGAGATATTTCTAACTGGATCTCCATCTTTATTGGCAGCAACTGCTCCACTTACTTCAACTTGTAGGAGACATATAAGAGAAGGTAGAGAACTCAAATTTGAAGAATATTAACACAAATTTAGGTAGCTTAGATCAGATTTAGACTAGATTTTCTTCTTTATTCTTTTAAGTTAGGTTTCTTTTTTGTTTTATTTTCCAACTTTGGTCTATTTAATTTCATATTGTTTTAAGGATTTCCAAGAGTTTGTTAAGATGATTGAAGGATGTGTAACATATTGGAGCATTATTTGGTGTAATCTAAACTAGTTAATCAATTGTTTCTTACTTTTATTCATATATGTTTAAGAACATGTTATTTATAGACGAATCTGAATTTTCTTGCATATGTATAAAGTTTTAGTATAAATTTTTGGTAAGCACAGGTTCTTAAATGAATTGATTGAATTTCTATAATATGATTAGATGATAATCTTTGTTTATTTTGAGTTATTAAAGCTTGTCTGGACTTGAACACTTAAGATGAGATGAAAGATGATTAAAGATATTAGAAATCTACTTTAATCACTAGAAAAATTAGTAAAGAACATGATGTTAATCAAGGATCTGAGAAACCTACTTTGATTAATCATTAGCGTACTAATCTTGAATATGGATTTAGTATTAGAACTTCTTGAACTGTCAGCCTAATCCCTATTAATTGGAGAATGACCAAACTTCAATTTATGATAACTAAAGATAAGGTTTTGACTTAACCATAGTAGTATCTTGATTTAGTGAAGACCCGTAGACATTCCAATCTTTTCCATTACTCAGTTAAGTCAATTAAAACCTAAGCATTAGCTAGTTAGTCAACTTGGTATTCTTACATAAATTTGAATTCCATTGCCAGGTTTGGAAGTTTTTAGGTTAACTTAACTTTTAGGTTAATTTAGCAATTCTAACCATTAAGTGTTGCAATCTTGAATTCTGTAGATAATTTTGATCTGAGTTTCTAATAGGATTGAATTATATTATAATTTTCTACACATTTTAATGTCATTTCAATTCTATTTCAATGTTTAAATACTTAATTTGCATATCTTTTGAGTTTACATACAGATTTGATCTTAGAACACAAATACTAGTTGAAAGGTTCAAATATTGGAGCACAATTGAAAATAGAAGAGGTTTGGAAAAAATTTTGGAACTTATAACATCATGTTATGAAGTTTCATACCAAATTTCAAGGTCATATAACAAGTCAT